>JBCAUG010147526.1:0-36323 GCA_038406175.1 Haplosyllis leylae | reverse complement strand
TTTACTGAAGTGCCCGCTGGTCGGCTGGGGCATGGTATATATACAAGGTCACGCAGTGGCCTTGGCCTTGGTCGGGATGGACTCCGACAATGTCAAGCTCTAATTGTATCTTATTTAACCTACACTCTATTAACTAAAAGCAATCTAAAACGTCTTCTCAATGGACATCTGGTTACACAATGCCCAATCTACAAGTGGGGAAAAAACATCACCCTGTTACAGCACGCAAATTATTTTTACACGCCGTACCATGTATAATAAGCTTTATTTTGTTTCAACTAAATTTCAGACGGAAATGGTTAATTTTCAAGTTGACGATGTGCGACTTTTTCGCCACATCTTTTTCTTGTGATTTACCAGCCTCTGTAGGCTATTGTTGTATTATTGTAAACATATGCCAATGCGGGAATTGCACTTTATATCACAATTCTGATGAAACCGTTCGTAGTTCGTAACAAGTTGAGATAAAACTCTTGAGATGTCAGAGAATAATGTTCATAAATATACAATTCTACGATTATTGGACAATTTGTAAATGGTGATTTTCAAATGGGTCTTTTTTGTCACAATGGTCTTGTGTTGGGGGTCCTCAATTTTTTGCAACAAAAACATTTTTGAAATGTCTACTATTACGTTATTTTACTTGCATTGCTCATGAAAAAACGTCTCAGTTTTATGAGTGTGGGTAGGGTCTTTCACTTGTATCAAAGTCGTTTCGCCTCTTCGTGTAAAATGCATGTGTTTGAAAACATATTCAACTGAGTACATTGCCTGTTGAACATTTTCGGGTTATTTTCTTGAGTTTTCTCAGTTTTATGAGTATGGGTAGGGTCTTTCACTTGTATCAAAGTCGTTTCGCCTCTTCTTTTAAAATGCATGTGTTTGAAAACATCTTCAACTGTGTACATTGCCTGTTGAACTTTTTCGGACTAATTTCTTGAAGCTGTTACTTTTGCAAATAAAAAAGAAAAGTTTGAAAATTGCAATTATCAGGAAAACATTTTTGCAGTTGGTTCTGGACACTGATCCACACGACATGCCACTTCCAAGTCATCTAAATTTAGAACAGCGGATCCAGCGGTTGGGTAAGGGGGGGCGCAAGAAAAATTAAATCCATGTCATGTGGACTGGGTGAGATGGCCTCCTTGGAACCACCCTCTTTCGAACCTGTTTCTGATTTGTACCACTCACTTTTGGCAATATTTTCAATTGGACCCATCTTGTCTACCCAGGGTGATGCGGAACCGATTCGGATCGGCGATTATCTAGTCTAATCACTATGTGTAACACGGTTCTCATGAATCTGCCAGGAGAGTTGCAGGTTTGATTTTTGTGCCAATGAAATAGTATCATAAGTATGCGATGATTAATATGTCATACTCATCAAAACTGTGCTTTCAGACCATGCGCAGAAAGTAGATCTAGATTTACATACCTTCACAGAAAGTTTCACACATTTGACAACCTGTCATCATGAGCAAGCCATTTTTTTGTCAAAAGCAAATTTCCACGAAAGCTTATCACTCATTTACAAGGAAAGTTTAACCTTTAACACTGTCAAATGCGCATACATATTCATTAAGCAGTAAAAATAATACTTACCAGGAAGATTAAATGAAGGATTAACGTATAATCCCAGGTGAAAGCTGAGAAAAACTTTCGTAAACTCCCCAGTTAGTGCAACAGCCTGACAGGATATGTGATAACGTCACAAGTACACATAACCCAGTGACGTTTCAAAATCTGTGAAAAGAGGCGCTGCTGGGCTCTGTACGAAAATTGTCCACTTTGACTGTCCAGTAGTGGATCCAGGGGAGGAGCAGATCTTCGCAAAAACAACATGAAAATGAGAAATTGGGTCAAAAGGAGCGAGAAAAGGGAGTCCGTTACGCCCACAATGTCGCCACCGTTAAATATCCACTTTCCAATTTAGATAACTTTTCATTTTACTTTAGGAATGTATTTTCGAAGTGGTTCAAAATTTAATAGGAAACAAAAACACATTGTACAAACCAGGCATACTGAGTTATTATTCATTGTTACTTTTCGCTCATAATATTTTTCATAGATTCTTCTACTTCTTTCACAAACTGTGGAAAATTCGGATCCGCAAGACACAACCTAATAGCTGTGTCCAATTCTTGAGTCGGCATTGCGCATTTTTGGTAAGCCAGAGGCATAAGATCCACGGTGCGTTTCGAGCTGATTACCTACAAAGAATATTTCCTAGTCTTGTTTCAAAAAAATAAATAAATAAAAGAAAGAAAGAAAGAAAGAAAGAAAGAAAGAAAGAAAAAAAAGCAAGATTCAGCCAGACAAAACATCTCTTGACTTGAGCTGATATTGATTGGGGTTCGTTTCTAATTGCTCATCAGCTGTGCTCAATTTGGCTGAAGTCAATAAGTATCAATTTTAATTTCACGAAACCAGGTAATGTACAATTACTTACCTCAGCCAGGCTACTCATTGGTACGGTCCCTTCTAACTTTTCGTGGATAGCTGCCGATTGTGAACTCTGTATGCTCTGCAAATAGACGAGACAAACGCGTCCAAACTAAAAAGAACTTATCACTTTTTACCGCCAATTCATGGTAATTTCATGACATTTCAATAAGTTGAAGTGATTTTTACCTCCCGCATCTGAAATCAATGTTTTCAGTCACGTCTGTCCTTTTATCGACTGGGGTGGGCGACCGCTCGCCCCTATCCCATGGGCCTGGGGTCCTATCCCATGATGCATCGGGGAGGGACCCAGTCTCAGGATGCGATAGGGGTGGACCAGCCCCATTGCATCATGGGACAGGGGATCCCCCTCTGGCCTTCCACTGAAGGGGGAAGGAGGGTACCCTCTAGTCCAGTCATTGTTTCGGTCCAAAATCCTTTGCCAGGTCCTGCCGGAAGGGGAGGGGGGGTACCCCAGCCAGGAGAGGGGTACCCCTGGCCAGGACAGAGGTAGCCCGCACCCTGGCCAGGACAGGGTACCCACCCTCGCCCCCCCCCCCTCCGGACAGAAGAGTCAATGATGCTACGCAGCCTCTTGCGGTCACGGAAAAAATGCCTTGCGGATTTCAAGCTAAAAAGCCTTAAGGACTATCTACCTGTTCCTTCTGCGTTGCATTGACAGTGATGTACTTTGAGAGTTGTTTGGCGCTTTCCGCACACGCTTCTACACCAGTCTCAGATACTCCGTCTTTAAAAGCGACACGAAAACGCCTCTCCACCGGCGGCTGTGATAAATATTGTTAATGTCACCGCCAATAAGTTTTGGAAAAAAAAAATGAAATGTGTGAACCACAAAAACTAATTTAAGAAAACTAAATTGTCTCATCTCTCATTAAATCAATCTAAGAGGTTGCGGTCAAAAAAAAAGCTTTGATAATCATGCTTACGGTTCCTATGTATTGAATGATGAGAAGAGCATCTCCCTGATAGAATCCCTGCAGTGTGTTTGAACAGGAAGTTAGTGAAATGTTCTCCTGCAATAGGGATAAAAATAATATCATAATGTCTTCTGAAACCAAAGAAACAGGATATATAAATTCTGAAAAAATATGTGAACAACGAACCTTTAAATCTTATTGGATTACTGAAAAGTATTCACATAAATTGGAATATCTAATTTATTCTCACCAAAATAGTCGGACCATGAGAGACGAGCAGACGATGGTTGTGCGTTATAACCATTTCCAAACCTATTTCACCGACTTGCGTGTACTACAAATACATTCTATTCTTTCAGTTTATCTAGTTTTTCACGCTACGCATTTCAGTCACATCTGACAGATCCAGAAGTGGATGTCTACTCCTTGCTATTGTGTGTGTTAATTATTTGATGAAGTACACACAATCTAGCTAGTGCTGGAAATATAAAATGCTTTTTACCTTTAAATTTTAATAGTTCTTAAAAATTGCTTTTAATTTCTGCCAGATCTGCCTATCGTGAAAAATCCGAATGTCTTGAAAGGAAATATGTGACAGAAAAACGGTTGTCCGGAAATACATGAAGAGCTATGAAAGCAACATTGAAGCCGTAGAATAATTTATCAGTGGCGGATCCAAGGTAAGCACTGCAGACGCGTGCCCTTCCCCCCCCGGCCAAAAATTCTTCATTTTCATGCAGTTTTCGGAAAAAACACCAGCCAAAAAAGGGTGGCCCCTCTTACGGGTTGCCCTTTTCCGTCTGGGAATTCCTAGATCCGTCACTGTTTATGGTGCCTCACCTGCCATTTGGATTTTGTCTTCGCTACTGGTGGTGGTGGCGGTAACATTGTCTCCGGTTTTGCTTCGGTGACTTTTCCTGTCGAGTCTTTGGGAGTCTCATTTTCTGCATGGTAAAAATTCTTGACAATCGTAGACAATTAAAGTGTGCTCTTCTTTCAAAAAAGAATTTTGTTCAAAATCATTTGACAGTTATGGCGCTTCTTTTGCGCTCAAAAAAACATTCATATAATTGATTCTTATTACCATAACCACATCGACCTTCAAATCTATGTATAAATGATTTAATTTCTGCAATTTGGCTCCATACATAATTTTTAAAACATGGAAGAATGGACACCTGTCGTCTTCCTTGCGTATTTGATCAGCTTCCATCTGTACGTAGTACGCCTGGGCATCTCTGATACCTTCTACAAACAGCAATTTTTTAGTTTCCCTCAACCACTTAGAGGTTGGTTCCGGTTACTTCAAAAATTCGAAGTGTCACTTAATTCAAAGTCTTTTCACAATCTTTGGCAAACTCCCTATCGTTTCAATGTTAAAATATACTGTGATTCAAACACAGTTAGTTCAAAGTTCCATTGATCGAAGGCATTTTAAGGACTAACTTAATTTGAAGTAGCAGTATATCGAAGTTTTGGGGCCATTTAATTTGAAGTTTGGTGTAATTCGAAGAAATTTGAATATTTTGAATTAGATCTTATCTTGTTATTCAAAGCCACTGCACAAACAGTGCTTTATTGATGTTTGTTTTGTAATTATTTTGACTCTTTCAACACAGATTCAATTGATTAGTGTCAACAAATGCTTGATATTTCAACTGTTTTGACATTAATGGTATCTATTTCTTTGTTTTTTTGTTCAATGCTGCATAACCCCTGTATGTCATTGGTCCCTCACCTTGGCCAACACATTGTAAGTTAACAATCTATTGACTAAGTTAAGTGATTATAGCCCTGGGAAGGGTTTGCCCTTGGCTCCCCATAATACCCACCTAGCACCTGCCTCTCTGGCCCTGGCCACCCTTGCTCTTGCCTTCGCCCCTGTGAGTTCTATTTCTTTGGCCAATATCTGGTCCCTTATTGTGGCCCTTGCCATCTCAAGTGTTGCCTTCACTGACTGTATTTGAAGGTCTATGTTAAATAGATCCTTGGGTAACTGGTCCAGTTCTCGCTTTAATTGAGCTTGAGATGGACCTCTGCCCTATGCCATTCCAAAGGATGAGACATTGGTGTTGGCTTGCCTTTGATGTGATTTCTAATTAGGAGAAACTGATCATCCTGGGAATACCAGGTTTTGACCTTTTTGACTGGATGCAGTGGCCACTTCACAGCAGCTTGGGTGGGATTTTCAACTGTTTCAGAATTACCTGGATGCTCAATTTGACCCAATTAGAAACCACATCAAAGGCAAGCTGACACCAATGTGTCATTCTTTGCAGAAACTTGTCACTTTCACGATGGATGTTGACAAGCAAGGTGCTAAATTAGAAAAAAAAGATAGAATGGTAAATAAGAAATGAGGTTCTGACACAAACTCAAAAAGACAAAGAGAAAGAAATTGAGGGTCTTCAGGAGCAAATAATAGGTCTTCAAAACCAATTGCCACTCCTGGTAGTGACCAAAGTGATTATTAGAAGTGGATCCAGGATTTTTCGCAAGGGAGCGTAACCTTTCAGTGGGGAGCCCAATATGCGATTTTGCCCTGGATCCGCTATTGATTATGATAATTTCAATACACAAGGCATCGTATTTTAATATTTTATTACGTTTAAATCTAATGATGTGCCTCTGAGAACAAATCTAACGGGTGCATATGTGGGAGCGAATATTTAAGTGGCACCCTTCCACAGGCCAGGATTATGGCTAGTATTTAGGGTCATTATTTACTTTTGTAGGACAGGGACAGCTAGGGGCAAGTTTAAAAACATTCACACTAGGGCATTCAACGTGAACTTTGTGCGTCTTGTTAAATAAGAACGCTGGATAAGATAAAGTAAAATCTCATCATCCATGACCAAAGATCACCTGTGACTTGTGTGGAACATGACTTTTCTTCATCTTGTGCGGTGTTTTTTTCTTTATGTTATCGGGTTATTTTGGTCTACGGGAGTACTGCTACGAATAATTCAACTACTCGTGACCAAACCGAGAAAGTTTCTCGCATACAAGAACAGGAAAACTCGTCCAAAATGCTTGGGTGATCCCAACTTGGGCACCCACAACTTCACAAGGTCAAAGGTGAGAGGCACTGAAAGGAGGAAAACCGGGGGGGAGGGGTGGTGGGGGGAGGGGTGAGGTGGAGAGCCTGTGGTTGAGGTAGGGGTTAGTGGAGAAAATGGAGGCCAAAAAGTATAGGGAATGGATTCGGAATCAAGGTGTAGTCAAAATATTCAACAAAACATGTTCGACTGACTTGTGTTTTATTTTTCAGAATCTACTAATGCACTATGTTGAATCTGGCGACTCAAATAAACCCCTCATGTTATTTCTTCATGGCTTCCCAGAATTTTGGTATTCTTGGAGACATCAGATTTTGGAGTTCCAGAAAGAATACAGGTGCATTCTAATAATACTTGTTTGCTTGCTTGTAGTCGGCAAAGTTTTTCATCACCCTAGTGCAATGCGCTTTGCTGTGACCAGGCTTCAACCTTTTTGCTGTCAACCTCTGGAAAAAAATAAAAAAGATAAATTTCTGAAATTTTCTGGGTGAAAGGATTCAATAGTTTCTCCTTAACAGAGATTTTCGTGATTACACAAAATTAACACAATTGGTATTAAAGATTTCCAGCAGCAAAAAAGTTACCTTCAATGGGAGTAGATATATGAAACTTCAGGTTACAATTTGAAACTTCGGTTTACAATTTGAAATTGGATTTTGCAATTTGAACACGCGGCGGTACATTTGATTAAATGAGTGAAATGTAATTATCACAAACTATGCAATGCTTTATTATGTAGCAAATTCAGCGTAAATGCCATAAAATTTATCAAATTGTAAGCCAAAGTTTCATGTGCAAATATCATGGTTTTTTAAAGTGATATACAAATTTAATAACTGAAGGCAATATCAGTGTTTAACAACTGAAGGCACAATTAAATTGTATGTCACCAGTGGCAGATCTAGGATTTCTCAGGCGGGGGAGGGGGTGCCAACCCCCAAGGTGGGGGCACCAACCCATTATTTATTTATTATAAAAGGCTGTTTATCACTGAATTTTCAGTGATAAACACTGATAACACTGAAAAAAATTGGCAACAGCCAACAAAAATCACGGAAATCTCACACTTACCGATACTTTTACAATAAACTTTATTACAGGGTAGTGGCAGTCGACATGAGAGGTTATGGAGAAACGGATAAACCGAGCGCTGTGAGTGATTATTCATTGGAGAAGCTTGTTGAAGATATCAGACATCTCATTCCCGCTCTAGGTACAAAACTTCATCCACAGTTTCATGGGGAAAATTGATTCAGTGAAATCACCATAAGTTTTAATTTGGGAACCTTGTCTGAGATTTCTAATGTTTGTCTGCTACTAGATCCCTAAAGAAGAAACATCAAAACGCATTGTTTTAGTTTGAAAATCAAAAGCCCTGAGTCAAAACACAAGTAAAACTCTTGTTGGCGTTGGTAGAAACTGATTCTATTACTATTTTTTGCTGTTAACTTCCACCAGTGAAACAACAAGTAAGACTGAAGGGTGTTTTACAAGACATTACTCATTGTGAATTGTGTTGTTTTGAATAAAATATCCTTGGGGAACTCTTTCCCTCACAGTAAAGGTATCATATCTTTTTCAGGCCACCAGAAATGTACACTGGTGGGACATGACTGGGGTGGCGCCGTTACCTGGGCGTTTGCAGCCAACTATCCCGATTTAGTGGATCGAGTGGTCATTATGAACTGTCCCCATGTTTCCGCTTTCGCCAAGTTCATTTTCAGCAGCGTCAAGCAGTTTCTAAAATCATGGCAGGGGGTCATTTCTGTTCAATTGATAAATTAATTAGATTTTTTTTTCAGAAAATGCAATTATTTTAATTTATTGTCATAACGCTGTCTTTTCATTGGACAAAACTTTTAAAGGCATCACATGATATCAGAATTTCGAGCAAAACCTTTAGGTACAAGCTGGTTTCGATGAAACTGTGACGCTCAAAACAATGTTCTATCTCTTTAAAATAAAAGTGCAACGTTTTTGAGCAGTGATAATAAATCAAAAACTGTCTGTGGCATCTGATAACAAACGCATCACTCCACCTCTCGGGCTTATATGATATGATCTATGATATACAAGACAATCTGTTCATGTTTTTACACAAGTGGTGTATACTGTATTAAATTGTTTGAACAGAGTGATTGGAAGACAATTGTTATTCATTCCGTTTCCCATTCACCCAGGTACATGTTCGTTGTGAATCTTCCATATTTTCCGGAGTGGTTTTTCGCCAGCGGTGACAAGAAGATGATAGAAAATGCATTTTGCGGCAAAGGTAACAACCATAATGAAAAAAAAAGGAATTTTGTTAACGCTCGAATAGAATTTGATCTATTTCCAAATAATAATACTACAGACACCCAGGGTGGATATGCTTTCTTAAAGTCATTCCAATTTGTTTCCAGAGATGGGCGCGAAACCAGGTGCTTTTACTCAGGAAGACATTGAAGCTTTCAAGTACACTTACAACAGGATTAGTATGTATTGCTTTGTGGTTGACTTTTAGCACAGCTGTTCTTAAACGGCTTGGCTCTTGTAATGGGCACCCTTGAGACTTCGTCATTTCTAATGTCATGAGCATAGTAGTGATTTTAAATGACACCAACAACATTTAAATAGCATTAATAAAATTACCTTGAGATTTTGTGAGATTTGGTTGGTTATTGATAAAGCCTCAAAAGTCGTACTTTTTGTTTTGGACAACAATAATTACTCACAACAATGGAAAAAAGAACAGCTTTACCATAAGCCAGACGGTTTACTCGTTCTGTTCCTTTTTAAGCGGACGAACTTTTAGGAAGAAATTGGCCAAATATTCATTCCGCGTACACAGCAGTTTCAGTTTAAAATTGACCTTATTACAAGCTACATGTTCATTATTCAGGGCCCTTATCATTTTATCAGCCACTTGTTAAGTTTTAACAAAACATATTGATTTTGAAGCAGTGTTTGATTTTGTCAACACAATTACCACGCAGTGATGTTCATGATATTTTATTTTGCTTTCATTTTCAAAAATCGAATCATTGTACTGGTAGTAAAAAATTTACAGGTGATTTCACTGGTCCAATGAACTACATCCGTGCGTCACTACGCAGTCCGAGCGAAATAGCGAAAAAGAAGGTTCCCAACAGCGTACCCGTGTTACTCATCTGGGGAACAAGAGATGGCGCTTTGAGCACGGAATTGGCTGAAATGTCCCGTCCTTATGCGGAGAACTTTCAACTTAAATTCATTGAGGGCGCCTCGCACTGGGTCCAACAAGACGAACCAGCCTTGGTTAACAAGTACATCTGGAAGTTTGTAAATGATGAGAAATTGTGAAAATAAAATAAAATTGAAACAAATGTTTTTTGATTGTTCGCGCCGATGTGATAATTGCCGTGATGTATACTTTGTTAGTCGTTAAGTTTATGCTTTATATTTTAACATAATTATTCAATTGGTTTTCAAATTATCAAATTTTGCGTGGAATTCTTATCTGAACAATGCAAAATTGTTGTAGTCATAATCATATAGTTGTGATGTTTTGTATATCAATGATAAAATTTGACTTTGACACGATACATCTAAATTGGCGTAATGCGTGCCACTGACACACTATCAAGCGTTACCTAATCCATTGATTGTCGCTTTAGCTGGATTAAATTTTGCATGGATGAGGCAATTTACAGCAGCGTAATTCTGGTTCATTTGTGTACATATTTAAAACCAATGGTAACATGTGAGCACTTTTTATAATTCGCAATTATTGCATGCATTACACAAAAAGGAGAGAAATTCGGTAAAGAACATTTTCGCAACACAAGTATTCTGCACCGATCGTAGACTCCACTAAAGGATTAAGCGGTCATATCGACCTTATAAGTGCAACTAGAAAGTGTCCAATTTTCGTATCACAGATATTGTGAAAGAAATAACAGAATCTTTAATCTCATTCCATGTAAAAATATTACTTTTAAACTATTTGTAAATCTAAAAAGTCATAAGAATTATTATTGCAATGTAAATACCCTGTGATTTAAATGATATATTTGTGATGAAAAAGTCTGGTTTATTCTTGACTGTCTAGTGTCTCCATCTTCTGACACAGTGGCGGATCCAGGATTTCCCAAAATGGGGGTGCCAACCCGAAAGGTGTCGCCAACTGATAGTTTGGCCAAAATTTCCCAAAAGTATATACTCGAAGATAAAGAATTTTGGGTCCAGGGGGGACGTCATGACACCTCTCTCCTGTCCGCAAATGTCTGAGTTTGTCGTCTAGCTTTTAGTGTGCATGTAATATAAATTACATAATCAATTATTTACTGTATGGAAAGTAATAACCTTTCATCAAAAATAGAACATGGTTAACAAGACTACACGTAACCTTCAGAAGCTGCAGGAGTTGTTTACTAAACAGCTTTAGGTAAGGCAAAAAAGTGGCCTATCCATCAAAATTGCGCCATACTGATCAACGATTTCCGTGTAGATTGTGGATATCAGACATGAATGTGTCTGCCCTTGTTCGTACTAATCGTGAAACACCTTGACGGAAGAATATCTTATTCTGAGTGGGGCAAATAGTTTTATAGTAGTTAAAACCGATTTCACGGACAACCATTACAAAACTATTTACAAAACCAGTCAGAATTAGATGTTACTCCAGCAGGGTGTGAAAGTCACCGATTTCATGCTTCACTCTTTTCATAAATGAGTTGGATGCAGTTCTATGGTGATGTTCACACAAAGCGTTAAAAAGATTAAAAAAAGTGCCGCTGACAAAAAAATGGTGACTTCAACGGCCGGTGCAAAGAAGGCTTTGGAGAATGTCTCATAACGTTGACAACTTCTTTGTACATATGAACCAGTTGTTTTTCGAGTTTATACTGCTGGGAACAGTTCAGAGATATTTATTGCTTTCAACTAGGATTTTAATTTTTATTCACATATTTTTCATTCGCTTCTACCAATTCGGAAAAGCAGCTTCCATGAACACATGCGAATTTATTTTTTTACCTGGAATTGGAGATAAAAAACCTCGTGAGACAAACTGATTCTGTACCTTAGAAATGTGCTGTTAGCAAATCGAGTTTTTCACAATAAGATCAAATTTCAGATTTTAAGACAGAATTTACATCAGACATACTTTAATGATTTTTCAAATGTGAAATTGTGCATGAAACAAACTTGAGTTAAAGGTCTGACAAGTAGCACAGGCCTCTGTGGCCTATCTGGATAAACATTCAACCTTAGATCCAAAGATGGTCAGTGTTGTGAGTTCAAATCCCACTGGAGGCAACTTTTTAAAATTTTTTGAACTTTTTCATGCAAATTCAGGCTTAAAATGTAAATGTAATCTTATCATGAAAAACGCGATTGGGAAACCCCGCTCACCAACTCATCTCGCTGCGTTAACAGCAAGATTTTACACAGATCTATAGTTTGACCAGAGTGTGTCGGCACTGTAATTCCCAAGGACTCCGCATTAGCTTGCGAAATTAGTTGAAAACAAGAAAGTCTTCCTGCGTGAACGCAAGAGGCATGCCGCCCGTTGCGTAGCAAGTGCTCGCTCTGCTGTCCTATCCTGTGGGGAGGGGGGGTACCCCCCAGCCAGGGTACCCCCGCAACTGGGGTCCCCCCATACATGTCAGACTTGTACCAGGTACCCCCATACAAGTCAGACTTGTACTGGGTTACCCCCCCCCCCCCCGCAGACACCTGTGAAAACAGTACCTTGCCTTTCAATAGATGGTAGATGGTACCATCCGCATAGATCACAAAGAAACATTTACAAGGGACAGAAAATTGATTTTTGTTTTAAAAAAATTGACCTTGATATTGGGTAATCGTGACCTTGACCTTCAGATGAACTTGTCCTATTAAGCAGATTTGAGCGGAACACAATCATATAAAAGTAAGGGTTTTTCAAAATCTGACGGTTATTCATTTGATCTTGAGCCAGTGACCTTGATCTGGATATGGTTAAGATGCATGTGTACACTGAAATTAAGTTCCCAACTGCAGTGCTTCAAAAGTTATTGCCCGAACAGACACACACACACACACACACACACACACACACACAGAGTGAAATTATTGCACGCGGATGTGTAAATTCATTTGCAAAATAAGACTTCGCGGAAGATGCGCAATCGTTGGTCGCAAGAAAAGTATATCAGATAGTCACTTGTTTGGCGATAAAACTCATCGATTCCCTTTGTGATGCGGGCACAAGTGATAGTCATAGTTTTCCAAACTGTAGATCGCTTTGGTAAGGACAGTGTATTTGTTGGATAAATCAGTTCATAGTTGCAAGTGCACAGAGTGCATAAAATTAGTCAAAATGAGCTCTCTTTGTTCGACAGAAAAGTTACGGGCTATTTTGAAATATTTTGACTAAGAATCACGGATGTAGAGCATAACCCACTTCCTACCGGGAGGAAAGTAGGACGTGTCATATATATCTATGCTAAGAATACACACGCACCAGCTCAGCAGATCCAAAAGATTTCTGGGTAACTCTAAACACAACATTCCTAGAATGATTACTGATCACTATGGAAACTTGTTTACATTAATAGACCCTTATTACTAAAACCTGGTTTTCGTTGCAATGCGGTATTCACTGTCAAATTCCCAACTGCTGCGTAATGATGGCAATGTCTTGTGGAAAAAATACAAACATTATTTTGGTAAAAGTATTTGGGAGGTATGATAATGTGGCGGAGATCTCTAATTTGTTATTTCGGTGAGGAATGTCTTTGTTAAGCCTAATTGCTTTGGAGAAAATAAATAACAATATTATGCCCCTTGGAAAATTTCATGTTTTAATCTTTTAAAATTATTTTCCCACTTTACCTGATAAGACAGGTATATCCTCTGCGTCATCATGGCCATTATTTCTTGTAACTTGTAACTTGTCTGGAAGCAAAGTTTAAATGCCACGAACAAGCGGACAGATGTATTCGCCACAGTAAACACCACGTCTCTGATATTACACAAAATTTTCACATTTTAACTACACAAACAAAATATTTTAAATTATTTGCAAAATGCTTTTTTGAAGGAAAAGTAATATGTATCTGGACGGATAGAGTCAGAAAAAATTGGGAAGGACAAAGATGGAAAATGGTATTTTTCTCGTTTGAAAGAATGTTGACCTCTGGTTTCCAAATGAGTTATAATTTAACCATTGACAAAACAGATAGACTCCTTGTTATCCAGATTTAATCTGGATATTGTTTATATATAACAACATTCTCAATTTTTAAAGTGTTGTTTTCACACCAGAAAGAAAAGGTTTTGCAATACCGAATACCGAAGAAGCAAACCTGAATCTGCCTCAGTGAATAATTGCAATACGTTACGTTTACATAAGCGAAAACCTGCGTTACTCTTGTAAAGTGGAAATAATTAAGCCTAACTGAACGATAAAAGAGTCGTAAAAATGTTTTACAGGGTTTCTGGAATATGTACGACTCGGGAAAATTCAGTTCTGATTTTATGAAGATCAAATACTTCATCCGACAAATTGTTATCAGTACGAGACGGGGAGGGGTTCCCAAGCAGGTTTACAACATTTGTGTTATGTAGCTCCTCCTGGTACTACGCAAGTACTCTGTGTGGAACGCATTCTTTCTCGGATCCTCAAACGTTAGTGCTTCTGGAGATAAAACGGAATCATCTCACTTTCTGCTTTGCTGATGGCTTTTGTGTAAAGAACGGGGGGGGGGGGGGTGTTGTAATTGGTGGCGCGACGTTGATTTATGCTGCGGACGGAAAAGTGGTAGTTTTGAAATTCCTATGAGGCAGTCTGAATGCCAAGCGAAAGTTTATTTCCTTGCGAACAATGCTTAATTGGTGACCGTTGAATCCCTGAAACAATGAAGGGGGATTTGTACAATGGTACTTTCTCATTACTTAGCAGGAAGCACGGTTTTCCTCAAGCATGCTGATATTTTGTCATCTGAAAAATTTCAGCGAAAACTCGCACAAACTTCGGACTTAAATATTGTTTTGTTCCCTTCATTTTCGCTAGTTCGAAGTTTTAATTTTATTAGATCTAGGCTATCCCTATTGCTTTGTCAAACGTCTAGTTTTATATTCCAATTTCCTTAGGTGAAAAGTTTTGTGCTCACTAACCTGCAAATTCATGAAGATGTTGCAATACCTCCCAAGAAGAATTCAGAAAGTCTATCTTAGTACCTCAACTTTCACGCATACCCTTCTATGTTATACAAATCCTTGATGTTGTTGAAAGATAGAACAAAGAGGGACAACGCAACTACTTGGGGGGTATTGTGCAAGTAAAGATACATAATATTTTGGTTTTTCTGCACATATATGTCAAGCCACAAAAGGCGTGGAGGTACGTCCTTGTGGCCTTCAACCTTACATTGAGCCTCTTCCACGTAGGAGAGGCTGGCAGCTTCGGTGAAAGTCGTTACGAATATTTACCAACCTCCAACCGAGAAGGTGGCGGTGGGTACACAGGTCCGCAATAGCCTGTTTAGCCGGGTAGATGCTTATGAAATAACAAGGAGGCAGCAACTCCAATTGAAGCGGCCGCACAACTTGAAGGAGAGCCTTGAGCCTCTGTGAACTGCGAATACGGGCAATCAGTGCCTTAGCCCTGATTGCCAGTGTACAAGTGCACTGAGGGCAGAGTTGCACCCGCCTTTATATGAGGTGTGATGTCATAATGCAGAGGTGCAAAAGAATGTTACGGGGTTATGGCTGGAGACACATCTGATTGGTCAGGCACACCCCGGTCACAGGAGTATGAGTGACGTAAGTGGTGGGAAAGCCACCCATTGGTCAGGCATGCCCCGGCAACAGTGATGTGGATGATGCAAGGAATGCATCCCATAAGAATTGCAACACTCATACAAGGAGCATTCTGGATGGAGATCCAGAAGGCTCCAATGGAGTTGTGTAGACTCCCAAGCACAACTCCCAAGCACCGGAAAAGCCTGTCTCTTCAAAAGAGAAGGCAGCCTCTTCAAGAGAGGCGTTGTCTGCATGGGGTGGGGGATCTCCACAAGGAGATCTGCCTGGAAGTACTCACAGCCGACAGAAATCAAGGTTGGGGGGGGGGCGCCTTTCAGCGGCGCCACATATATTGTTGGTCACTTTTTTATTATTTTTAAAACGTTTTATTGTCATTGCTGCATCACACCCTTTTTTAGTGGAGTAACCCATGTTAGTCCAATTCTCCATTGATTAAGATTACCCTTTTTGGTCAGGTCCGTCACGATTTTGATAACCCTAGCATCTGCAACGAAAAACTGTGACAGCTACAGTAAACTTTACTGTAACGAAATTCTCACAATTTGTGAATAAGTTTTTTAATGAAATAAAAAAAAACCGTTAACTTCTTGAACATCAGTGATTTCAAAGTGCCTGGTACAGTCAGTGTTATGAAAACATTGTCGCGTGGCCCACAGCTGACTAAGTTACTCTGAGACTACCGTACATGTACTAATTAGAGGCCATTTGGCGAGAGTCAAAGACAATTTATGGAAATCACCGATAGGTCACTCGCTTGTCCAAATATTAGTTGTAGGGGTTATGGAATGTATTTTGGCAGTATGTTTTCTGATGATGGTCCATCTGGAAGGAAGCGTTCTTGCGTGGTCGAATGAACGTTTGAACGTTTACAATGAACCTCAGGAATCTTCAGTTGGGACAGATCCAATGTTACCGAGGAAATGACGTTTAGTGATACTGTATATTTATTGCAAGCAATTATGTTTACTTCCCTTTTTATGGACATAATAATATTAGTTAAAAGAGTTTTACATTCTTTTGGGAAAAATACGGTTGAAAGGGTGTTTTGCTTTTAGTTTATTGCTTCTTTTTCTGGTTAATTAATGTGAGAATTGAGATACTTCGCTCTAAAAGTCGTCTTTGATGTTTTCAGTAGCGTGTGGCTGTGTCAGGGTGGCCCCGCTTGTCGGAGGCCATGGTACTTTGTGTACACTCGAGAAGACGACCCAGGAGGATGGCGCAACAACAACCAAATCAGCAACCGCAACAACACAGGCCCAATGGCAACAATAGTGGCAGCAGCTTGTACGAACCCTACCATGGCGAAAGTACACACCAGCGAGACCCTCCGCCCTATCCAGGACATTTCACGCAATTTTATACCCCTGGTAAGTTATTTACGTGAACAGACGAAATATTTACATTAAGTTGTCTCAGTCAAATATGACGTACGATGTTATTTGATATTTATTCGTCATATATTTTCAACAAAATTAGTTGTTTCACGGTAATCAGTAATGGAACAGTGTTGTGACTAGCAGTTCGGTCAAATATCTGGCTGCCATGATACCAGTGCAGAATAGTGATTGTGTTATTTACCTGGAATATTACAGGATACAGGCAGAGTTATTCAGGCAGTGAGACAAGCACCGATTTATCTATCTCCTCCAGTGAAAACCTGAGCCTATCGACGAGACAGGATCCACAGGGCGAGGAGAACACTCAAGTACAGTTAATTTCTTTGCTGTACAAATCGATTTCACCCTTGAATGACGGCATTCTTGGTAATAATATTAGGCGGTGAAAGTTTCACCAGGTGGCTCGTAGGGCTCGAAACGGTGATGAGGGGACAAGTGCATAAGGGCATAAGGGTGCGAGAGGGGCATGGGGGTGTGAGATGGTACAAAAACTATGGTTTTTTCCCCACCATCCCTAAGTAGAAAAGGTTCAAACAACTTAGGGTGTAGGTGCCCCCACTACCTATAAGTATGACCAACAAGGGTGCATAGGTGAGAGATGGGTGAAAGGACATGAGACAGTGCAAAAACATATGGTTTTTTTGCCACCACCACATTCAAGTGCAAGAAGCTCAAACAACTTTACAACATGCAGGGGTAAGGTGTCTCCCACCTCTGACCAGCACCACCACTCCATCTACATTCACAGAACAGTAACAAGGCCCCACCACCTTCCCAAAAATTTGGGGCAAAAAGGCAAAACCAACCACTTGCTCTAACGAGCCACCAACAAGGCGAGAGAAGAGATCCATCGGGAAATCATTGGGTTTTTTTGTGGGGGGAGTGGGGGGGGGGTTGTTTTTTTTTGTCACTTCTTCATTCCATGTAATTAAAATATGTTTAATACTGGCTGCTTGCCTCACTTTTTCGGGGCTTTTTGACGACAGTCTTCACACCAGACATATGTACCAACAAACCAATCCCAATTCAAATTTGTCAGTTTGAAATTTTCTTTTTACCTTGAGTCAGTGTGGAATAAAAATAAAAATATTAGATCTGGTTAGGAATCAGCTTGCCATTCCCCGATTCCATTCATTGTCAGTGATGTGTAATATATGTAATGATGTGTGTAATGTTTTACAGTTTTTGACAACCCCACTTGATGGTTTTGATGGTGACTCCAATTATGGTATGTTATCGGGCATGAACAGATGTACCAATGGAGTGGAGGTAAAGGCTTCCAATCCTGGAACCTACTACGTGACCGGAAGTCCAAGTAGATCATCATCTACGTCACCTCCGCAGTCTGATATGGGCGACATCAGCAGCATCTTGCAGTTTATAGCTACCACTGGTACACCTAGTTATACAGCGGTATCACCAGCGGGAAGTTTTGCGTCCAACAATGGTGGTATCTACTCCATGGCAAACCAGTACTTGTATCAACCGGGACCCATGCTGCATCAT
Organism: Haplosyllis leylae; assembly: GCA_038406175.1. Taxonomy (NCBI): domain Eukaryota; kingdom Metazoa; phylum Annelida; class Polychaeta; order Phyllodocida; family Syllidae; genus Haplosyllis; species Haplosyllis leylae. The sequence goes on along the minus strand of JBCAUG010147526.1, from coordinate 18,212 downwards.
CAGCAACAACCCCGGATGCAGCCAGAAACTACAAAGAAACTGCAGAGGCCGAAAAGTGCAAATGTTCCGTTGACAAAAGACGTTGTGCGCGACCTGCAACAACAGGCCAGTAGGTTTCTCGAAGAGCAGTGTCAGCAATACATGCAGCAGCATGGCCAAGACCATTGTCTGCAGCAGCACATACAACAGCAACATCAACTGCAGCAGCAGCAGCAACAGGAAATAGAGCAGCAGCTGCAACAACATCAAAATCTTTTCATTGGGAGTCAGCATCAAGACCCTTTCTTACCCTCTCACTTTTTCGGTGGGAGTCTATTTCAGCAGCCACAGCAACAACATCTGCAAACGGCTGTTCCACAACAAAGTCTCAGCGGTAATAACAGCAACGCCACTACTCGGCCTGACTTTCAGTTCAGCTCAAGCCAAGGCCAGCACAGCCAAGCTTATCAAGGCGCCATACAGACCTATCAGCCTCTGCCGCCTTACACAAGTGTCCCTAATATGACAAACAACAGTCAAGTGACAGTCACTAAGACAACTACTAGTATCCCTAGTCAATCAACACAGTCGTCGGGGAATTCTAGTCCTTCTTACGTTGCTGTACCTCCACCACTGCCTCTGCCTCCTCAGGGATTTACCCTCAATCCCGTCAGTAATGGAAGGCCGTCCCTTCAGCGACAGGGCAGTGGTGGGCATGCATCACACAAATTGAAACCACAGCAAAATGTGCAACCACAGCTGAAGGTCAAGCCCTTAGCGGGCGCAAGCCAAACTCACCAGCAAGTGGTTACTGGTAACTCAAGACAACAAGTTCAACAACAACAAAAGCAAGAACAGCAGCAGCAACAGGATTACAGGCCGCCACCACAGTACCCCGGAGTTGTAGCCAGCATAGCACTTCAAGCGGTTTCGCAACAGCCGCAGATTGGTGAGGAACAACAACAGAGAGAATTGCGCCGATCGTTTGAAATGTTGGAGCGCATGCAGAATCTTACACTTTCTCAACCCGACCTGACGAAGTTGCTCGAAAAGCAACAGGATGTGCCCAAATTGCTGGCCTTGAGCAAAACTGATCTGGACTTGCCCATAAAGTCACACTCGGTGCCAACCACACCTGTTGGAAGTCCACAGCGACAGGAAGTACCTCCAGAACAAACACATCAACCACAACAACAGCAACAACAAGAATTATTAATGGGAATACAAGAAGTCCCTTGCAAACAACCTTTGAAGCAGCCAGTCCAACAATCCGTTCATTCTCCTCCTGAGGTGAATGAACAAAGGTAATGTAACAACCACCATACATACCTCACTTGATATTGTTTTTAATATCGCTTTAATTTTATTTTAACGCAAAAGGATGACACCTACGTACATCTCTTTGACAGTTGTCAATCAAGAGCAGAACTAAACCATGCAGCGATAGCAAACAGGGCTACTCAGATGGTAGAACGTCTTTCGCAGGAAAATAATACGCTTCGAAAAGAGCTACAAGGATATTATGGAAAGCTATCTAAGTTACAAAAGGTAGATTCTGCTTTGATAAAGCTGTCTCCATTCTATCAAAATTGCATCGTCACACAATACAATCTACACTATTAATTCTTGCAGTTTGAGATGGAGATAAAGAGGATTAGTGATGCTTATGAAAGTTTGGTAAAGCATTCACACAAAAGAGAAAATCTTGAGAAGCTGATGCGTCTTAAACTCTATGCAGAAATGAAGAAATTCAAAGCGGTTAATCAAGAGTTGAAGGGTGTGTAATTTGATATCGTTGGCCATTTGCGAGATAAAATTGTTTTAAGAATTTTATCCAAAACTTGATTCGTGTTTCATTTTGGATTTATCTTGTATTTACAGAGCAATTAGACCGAGCTTTGTCTCAAATACAGCACAAAGACATCTACAATCAGGGCGACACTGACTTGCGCCGCGAAATCAATAAGAAAGATTCTATGATATCGAAACTCCTAACACAAAGTAAGGAAACGTTAAAATCATGATAATAAAATTTCGAAATTCGACCACTATTCAAAGGTTCCTTTTAATGATTTATTTACTTAATGTTACAGATAAAGAAATAACATCTGCAAAAGAACGGTTGGACATAGAGAGTACAGCCCAAAGAAGTACACTTCAAGAACAGAGGACTCACATAGAAATATTGGACAAAGCTTTGAACAACGCACAGACTAGCATCATCAGAATGGAAGAGGAGGTTCGTGTTAAAAGGAGATTATGTATTTTCCGTTTTTGAAAGCCACACAACCTAATTTAAATAAAGTGCACATCAAATACATAAAAATGAAAAAGAAAGGCTTCTGGAAGGGGGGAATTGAAATTGGAAAATCGTTCAGAAAAAATAATAACTTCTTGCAGTTACGTAAAAAAGTCATTCAAGATGAAAAGATAGAGGAACTTCAACGGGCTGTAAGCCAGCTGCAACTAGCAGCTGCCAAGAGAGAAGCTGTGGAACAACGGCTGAGAAATAAACTGGAGGAAGAAATTAGAAGTTTAAAAGAACAAAGTAGTGTAAGTTGTTGACATTGTAGTGAAATAGTTAAGGGTTGACCTGTTACACTACTTAACACTTTCAACACTTGACCATTTGTAGATTAATGCCAGCAAAGTTTCTGATACTGACGAAGGTATAGCGTCCGATTGTGAATCAACAAATGGCTCACAGTATCAGGGTCTACTGCAACAATTGAGGGAAAAGGACCAAAGAATCCTCTCCCTTGAGTCAGAAATGTTGAAGTGGGAACAACGTTACCTGGAAGAATCTGCACTCAGACATCTAACTGTGGACGCCGTATCCATGCCAAAGTAAAAGCAATTTGCACATAAGGTTCTTTTAAATAAAAATATTTTACTTTATTATTTTGGGCACTCCTGTAATTAAGCATAATTTCTTGGTAACTGTAAAAATAATTAACTGATAATTTTTCTCCAGGGATATGAGGATTGCAGCTCTGGAACAAAGTTCTGCGGAAACAGAAAAAATCATAGCAGATGCCAGAACGGATCGACTAAAACATCTGGAAGAAGTGTATCAGGCAAACAGAAGAGCAGCTGAGTTAGAGGCTCAGTGCGTAATGTTATTTAGTCATTCATTATTTTATTAGACTATAGAAATATATGTGCGTGTTATATATAATTAACAATGAAGAGGAAACTAACGTAAAGTGTCTGTGTTAATTTGTCTAATTTTTTTCGGCATTATTTCTTAATTGCAGAGTAAAAAGTCAGGCAGCTCAGCTTGCTGAACGCGATGCAATGATTGCTGTTCTGCAAAAACATTCTTCTCTTGGTGGAAGTCGTACAAGCAGCGTGACCAGTCTCCTCTCCTCCCCTCTACACTCCCCTCTACCAACCCTCACCTCCCCTATACCCTCTTCCCTCTCATCATTGATAACATCGACTGTGGCGTCGATAATGTCACTTTCACAGTCACTACCGTCTTCGGGAACTACAAGTCCCAGCAGGCAAAGCAGTGTAGTAAGCACTGATTCTAGCGTCTTTCAAGAACCTAAGGCGACCACCCACACCAAATCTAGTGAGTATTCTGAAACAGTTCCTATGAACTCACAATAGGCTGTATTGAACACACACAGCATGACATTTTTATTCATTGATTAATTGAACTTGGCATGATATTAAATTTCTGTTTTGGAATCAATAACTTCTTAGCATGGAAATTACTGACTATATTTTGTTAATGTGTTTTAGACAGCGCTGGTAACACAGCAAGTAGTGTGGGACCCAGCACCGCGGCGTTTCGCGATTTGCAGCAAAGGATCGCTGCTCAGGTAAAAATGACAGAAAAGTATATATAAAAGCACAACCTCTATCCCTTAGTAATAACAATTTGTATTCCAGGCTGATATTTAAATGAACCAATGTATGGACTTGACGTAAAGGTTTTTTTTCAGGCTGCCCTACTTCACAGTATGCAGCAGTCTGGCGGCGATCAACTTTCCAAGGTCCTATGGCAGGTTTAAAACGAGATGCGAGCTCTGGAGCTCAGAACGCAGACCTAGCGGTGTGAAGATCCTGGAAAGTATTTTAACTGAGAAGAAAGAAACATAATCTCTACAAGTGGAATCCTTGAACTTTTCGGTGTGAAATAAAGGCTGTAACGATGAATAATTTTGTCGCAAAGATGAAGTGATGATAGAATTGCTCATTTGTAGCGAGTGGAAAATTTCATTGTGTACTGAAAAAAATTAAAAGATGTAACAAGGTTTGCACTTGCAGATATGGTAATATACATGGAAATTAAGTGACTTTTCTTTTGAATTGTAAAAGAAAACATTTAGCGCCACTTATTTTCCAGTAATATTCATGTTCGAGTGGGTTATTAAATGAAGGAGTGCTGGGTAGCTTTAAAAATATGCTAAAACATGGCGTTACTAACTTGTGATAGACAACTAACAAATTGCCACTGCCAGGTTTTGAATTCGAATCAAATATTGGTTCAATTAGAGTTTGGATTGTTTCCCCTCTGTAGAGCTCATGCAAGAAATTTATCGGCACTGGTAAATGTTGTAAACCAACACGTACCATTTCGGGTAAATATTTTGTTTTGCAGCAAAAAGCTAAATATCTTTCCGTTCCCTGATTTGTTAGAAGCTACGTTTTTCTAGTCAGTTGTAAATTATTTGCGTTAACATTTAATCTTTAATTTTAGCTTGAGTTGGGCCATCATTAATTGAGGGAGTAATACCTCATCTTTGCAACATTACAAATGCAAGTTTTGTATTTTACTTCCCGATTTAGTCCCGAACTTTTGAGCGCAGACTGGTCACTAATTGTCTGATTCGCAAACTGGCTCTGACGCCTGGACAATTGAATGGCATTGAGTCAGTTTGTCCAATCACAAAAAACCACCACCACGATATCCAACCAATAATATGGTGTCATGTTTAACCATGGTCATGTCATGATGGTTTTATTTCGTAAACAAGTACTTTAATCTAAAAAGTATCGAATGCTTTACTTTACCATGTTTTGCTTTCAGTGTCATGGGTCTTTCTTTCGAAAGCAATATCAGGTGGTACTTGTGTAAGCGTGATCTTTTAGGACCAAAGCATTTGTGGACGAAATAAATGTTCAATCTTGTCTTGTTATAGTGGGCAAATCACACATTAATTAATTTTATCGTAATGTTTGTTTCAATAAAAACCTTAGAGTGTGTTACTAGTCACCGTTAATTTAAGTTGTTTCCATTGTAACACGAAAGTAGTACATTGCTATGTCAAGTGCGAGAGATCACAAATGTTATTTTTTGTTCTTGCCGTCTATCCGTTGCCCCGAAACTCGTTCCAGAAGAATAGTGGTACCAAAACTGAAAGAAAAAATAGGAAACGAAAGTCACAAAAATATCAAAAGACCATAGAAGAAGATGATGAAACCAACACAGACTGAACAACGATCAACGTCACTTGTCAAGATGACGCTTTACTCCAAGGCTCCTGTATTTTACATGTATATGTTGTATGAAATACATGTACAAAGGGATACCCTAGTGAATCTGAATATATTGGTTTTGTAAATGGACAAATACGCGATTGTACATTCGTGCATTACTTCACAGATTGTCATAGTTACCAAATGCATTGCTGTCAAGATGAAAGATTCAACTATTTTCAAAGACTGGCGTAATCTTGCATTTTGTGTCGACATGGCAATCTTCGCAGGTAATATGATTTGTATAAAGTGAGACTCGATGTATAGAGTCGTTCAGGGTTTCAACCATGATATATTTCAGATGGGTCTATGTCTACACTGAGTAAATGGTCCTTTATCAGCTTGCTGAGGAGTCAGTTTGTTACTTCTTCACAGGCTTCGAAAGGATTATCATTTCTCACACGGAGCTAATATCTATGTATAGAGAGTAAAGCTCATCTATTTTTGCTACCAAGGTCTTTTGACAAATTTCTTTGTTATTTATTAAAGAAAACTTTTTTGGAGTTTTATGTCTTTCTTATTAATGAAGTTTTATATAAACTAATATTATCTCTTATTGAAAGTTATTTGAATATATTTTAGCTGTAGAAAATACAGAAATGTAAAGATACGGAAGGAAATGTGAAGTAGAGACACGGTCTCACAATGTTGGAATGTAACAGTTATAAATGAGGCCTGAATTTTATGTAACCAAAGCAGAGTATCTACTACTGCAGGTAAAATGTTGACACGATAAATGCTGTAAAAGGGAAAAGGCATATTCATCAATATTAGCCAGATACACTGTAAAAGGGAATTGTGCTACTGTGACATTTACATAAAGACGCAGTATTGTCTTCAATGGACAGTGGAGAACCCGTGTAAAACACAAGAGCGAAAACGTGCCCAAACAACTTAAAAACAATTAAAGGAAATCAGTTTTGGATGATGACTTTTAACAAGATTTTAAAAAAAGAAGATTTTTCAACAAAATTGTTTTGTTTACTTGTATTCTACTTTGAATACCAAGCTTTGAGGTCCTATTTCCTTCGGAATGGAGGCAGTCGTGGAAGATGACTGCCTCTTCTGAAGTTGAAATTACCCCGATTTTCCAACGGCTCCAACGCGAACTTTGTAAAAGGTCACGTTTCAGCTTGACTTTATCGACTTTGAGGACTCCGGTAAAATTTCTGTACCTGGAGAAAATGCAAACTTGCAAAGTTTTCATCGTTTTATGTGTGCGCCAAGGTAGATGCAGCTGTGTGCATTGGTTTTCAGTAGATCGAGTAAAATTTTAGTTCATATTCTTTTCCCGTTAATTGTGATAATTTAGTTCCACTTATTAGGTAAGTTATTGTAATTGCAAATCGTTGAGTGTAAATTCTGTCTTATTTTATTTATTTTAAATTTAAATAAATAGAGCAGAGTAGAAATCCCATAAATGCGTCGTATTCTTTCATGGTCATGTAACAAAGGTATGCACCAAAGTGACATGTTCGTGTAAACCGCGTTTACGACAAATCTCTGGTAATTACTTTAATGCTTAACGGTTTATGAGAAGTGCAATTAAACAGTACAAAATTAACGTTTTATTTATTTATTGAGGTTGAGAATTGTCTGGTTATATGCTTATTTAACATGCCTTGGTATCTTTTAAATTAACATACATACCATATCTATTTATTTACACCATGCTTGTTAAGATTTACGAATTTTTTCAAAAATAATAATTCATGAAATGCACCTTTCTTTTTAATAAAAATATTGCACAATTTAATGATATACAAAGCAAAAATTACACATATACGAAGATTTCAAAAGTACATTATCACAGTTTCTAATCTAGAACTCATTAGAAATCGTTCCAAGGCCATGTTAGTCTTTTTTTTCAAGTTCAGGTGTTTCAAGGGAATTTCTTGTCCAGCCCATGTGTACAAAAAGATTTGTTAAAAATCGGAATTTTAGTCAGTTATGCGCTTTAACAATGGACCTCCAAAGATTTAGAAATTTAGTTAATGTCTACTGGTATTACCTATCCACTGTAACGTATGTGCAATTTACCAATATAAATTTATGACTGAATCACAGACCTGGTTTTAAAAACCGTTAATTGTACTTTAAATGAAAACAATTGAACTCATTTATATCGCGAGGATTTTGCATTTTGATACATTGATGTAAGCTAGGAATCTACATTGTTTTCTATCACAGGAACAGATTTATTATTCGCTAAGGAGAAGGTTGCTAGGGAATCATTGAATGAGTCATTTTGCTTGTCACCATCCGTAGAATTTTCCGCAGCTATTGCTTGTACAGAACATCTTTCCGGAGAGGAATTTAATTCAACCACTGATTCCTCGCCGTCTTCCTTCTGATGGGTCATAGCGTATGTTTTAAATGTACTAGATTCTGCGTTCATGCTTTCATAATCATCTTCACAGACCGACTTCCTGACTGCTCTCTCTATGGGATAATCTTCAAGCATGTCACTGCTGTCCGTTCTCGGAATTGTTGCGTGATCTTTTGCTGTTGGCCACATCTTGAATTTTGACTCATAGTTAGCATCATCCACTGATGATGAAACTTCCGTGTCATGGTTTAGTGATCCCGATATCTTATGATGCAATGGAACAGGGTCACCAATGGGACTAGAGTTTAAGTCTGAAGAAGTGTCCGTGACACTTTTGGATTCCTCAGTCTTTAAACCCTTTTCAAACACAAGTCCAATTAACTTTCCGGGTTCAATTTCTGAACTTGACTCTCGGCTTTTCTTTTCTGAAAGGTCTAAAATCCTTTGGGTTACATTTTCAACACTCTCAACACCAAAGAAACTGTCAGGCGATCCTTTAAATATATCTTCTTCCAAGGCTACCTTCGTTGGGTGTTGAATTGGAATGTTAGAGATAGCACTTTCTTCAATGGAATGATTAACTTGTTCATTATTCCGATGGGTTTCTTTAGTCTGATTTAAAACTTGTTCGAATTGACTGACTTCCTTCCGATCGGAGTCTCCAGATAAGGAACCAGGACCAGCCGACGAGTCCCTGTCCGCTGTTGCACTTTGGGAAACACTTTTGCTTTTGACTGGTTGAGACGATGACTGGAATGACGTATTGTACTTCTGAGGTCCGCCAAAATTTGGTGGAATCGCCACATGGTGACCAGATAAATGCGAATTTGTACTTTGGCTGAAAAAAAAACAACAAGTAAATAGTAAAAAAAATGGCGTTATTTTAAATTTTTTATTTGAAAATATTCAGTACAACAAAGGGACAATTCATTTGACTAAAAAAACGTGTCACGTACAATTTTACCCCAAGTCGCAATTCCAATAAAGTCTTCAAATTCGGCAGGGTTAACCGCAGGTCCGTGGTTCCCAGTCCACAGTAATAGCGCAGCTAAAGTAGAAACAGTTAAAATGGGTCGTAATTCTTTGACACAAATTGATATAAAATCTCTTGAATTCAAATTAATTTCTAGAGAAACGTGTGAACTAGAAATTATGGCAGAAATAAAAATTTTAAAAAAGCAACACGCACCTGTGCAATGTTCTTATTTAAGAGATACACTCCATAACTGAACTGGAAACGTTCTTGTCCTTTACTGTATAAGGGAAAGCTACAAATAAGAAAACCAATGTTGATTTCAATCGTCTCCCTTGAACAAATAATACTGTGACAAGATTCTCAATTAATTTTGCATTTACGGACAATTCTGCAGCAGTAAACACACCAAATATCTTACACCATATATTCCAATGGATTAGTCTCCTTCAGACATTCAAATATAATTTTAATGTCGTCTCTATTTAAAAGAAATCGGGAATTCGATAAAGGAAATTTCTTACTCTCTGTCCTTTTCTGTTAGTTTATCTAGTATGTGGTCATGTATCTGTGATCTTGATCCACGGTGTTCCATTCTGTATCTGAGAGGTACATCTAAGAAACAACCTATCATTTCTACTAGGTGACAAGTATAACCTAGAGCCACTGCAATCATTATTTCGTCGTGACCACTGAAGTCTTCCGAATTTGGTAAACGAACACAGCATATAGTGTACTCTCCACTTGGAAGCTAAAAGATACAGTGCATACCTAACTTATATTTAGGGAAAAAATCATCATATTAATTCTAAAAGCAATTATTGTCAATGTATGACAAGAAATAATGTCCCATTATCTTTGTCAAAGATTTACACGCATAAAAGTCCTTACGTCATTTATCGGATAAATGTGAGCCAGTTCTGATATTAACTGCTTTCTTCTCATGACCAGCTGAGCTCCAGTTTTAATAAGATCTTCTCGTACATCAAAATAGCTTTTCTTCTTTTCATGCAGCCTGCTTTTGTCCTTCCTCAGTGTGTCGAATTTATTTCGTAATTGTACATCTTTAAATATAAGGCAAAGAAAACGAAGCAAGTTACTGTAACATGTTTCTATTCATCTCTTTCCATTGAATAAGCCATAAATTAAAATTGGTTAACCTCTTCATTAAAATTTTAATATATTCACAGGCCAGGGCGAATAGGGGTGTTCTGTCAACTGACTTACCTCTCTGGTGGTTTCGTGCTTGTTGCTGCTCACGACTTTCCTTCTCTGTCTGCAGCTGCATCGTCCGCCATTCTAGATCACTCCTCATCTGATTTACTCTCAACATCAACATTTCTCTTTCTCTTTTCTTAAAAAGGTATGTACAATCTTACATTTCTATCTATCCATATATTCAGACTTAAACCCAACGATTTCTTAAGATAGGTTTTAGCGCTTATTCTGTACGAACCTTTCTGGTCAATTTAAATGAATGTGACAATTCATCCTCTATTGAGCTTCTCACTCGCTTGACTGAAGCTTGTGTCTGCTTAATAGCTCTCAAAACAGTTTGAATTCTGGAAAGATTGCACAAATTACTGAACGTACTTTCTCGTTTTACACATTTAATATTTCAAACATACTATAAATAATTTCTTATTTTACTTACCTAGAAAGGGAATTAGTGCTATAAGACTCTCTTACTGATGCTTGATCAACTTTTATTAACGATTTAGAAACATCATCGAGGAACACTGGTTCATCCTAAAAAGACAGGGTTAGGTTTTCAATTAAATAAAACAAATGTATAAAATTCTACTAAATACATCCGATTATAAAATGCCCTTACTTGCTTCGGTGGCGCACCATAAAACCCATCAGGCAGCCCAAAGATCAGTGTGTTGGGTTGACAGGTGCCTTCATCTGTTTGTAACTGCAAAAATTGATCAGTTTCTATTTTATGCATTATTTTAAAACCACATGCAAAAGTAGCTACACCTGCGCACAAGCGAAAGATGAAAAGTACATCTACACTGATTAGGAAACCGTGACGAACCTTTTTACCCAGGTAGAGCAGACCAAAAAGGTTCACGACCCATTCAATAACCATCTTGTATTTGTCTGTTGTTCCTCTGAACACTCTGATGATAAACGCTTACCCACAGTTAAGGAAATAATTTGTACGCGAGCTCATGTATACACATGTAAATATAAAGGCCTGTTTACACAAAACAGCGTTAATGCTGCGATGTCACTAGCGATATTACCCTGATTGAAATTCTCAATACACTACGCAATACCTCCAAATTTGATTGCAATCCCATTTTGAAGCAATTTAGAGCTATACTGCTAGCGACATCGCAGACACTGATGTGCGGTGCTATATCGTAAACGAGTGCTAAGTGACAAAACATGCATACTAAGGGTACCATTCTTGTAAAACTCGCGCATTTTTTTCGCAAAGGATACAACACTCTGCAGTATTGACTAGTTCCTCGTCCAACTGTCCCAAGTTGAAACTTTTCCATGTTGGATTCTTTAAAATAATGAGAACATAGCTATTAGACTCATCACATCGTCAAACGCTTACTTTATTGCATCAGTTGGTAACAAAACGATATCTCTGCTTCAGTATTCTTGGGTCCTGTCCGCACTATCTGAATTTGAAACCGATTCCCAAGCCCACTCTTGTTCATACCAGCCGACACCGACAACGATTTGTTTCCGATACAGATACTGGAAACACTAAATCTACTAAAATCGGCTACTAATGTGATCTCACCCTTACTTACCAAAGATCCTTTTATTTTCTCACTGGTATAGAACGCTGGAAAGAGAAAATGATGTCCAGTTTAATTTAACTACGATAAATTTAAAGTACCAAAATATTTATTCTTTAATCATGTTATTTCACCAAATTCAATACAGCAATTATAACTGGTGTCGACGAATGTTCTTGATAACATCCACATTTTACAATATTTAATTGGCTCACCTTTATGTGTTTTTGTGCTATACAACAAAAAGAATGTCTCCAGATTTCCAGGTTCAATAGAGTCATCTGGTGTCCTTGCCGATATATTCCTCAGTGCAACACTACGTAAATGTCGCAGTCGTCTCTAATAATTGAAAAAATATCGGTATATTTATTAATACTTCGAATAAGATCAAATTATGAAACTCTGCAGAAGTATTAGTGACTCAGAACTCTTCTCATGTTTAGTTACCGTTCATACATACTATGAGTGATCTAATGCAAATAAAAGACCATGACAGGTTATGAGGTTGTCTATTGATTAAGGACAAACTGAATTTGTGGAAAAACACTTAGTAACTCAGACGAGTATAAAATTCCATGTGTTGATCTGAAATTTTAAAAGAAGATAGCACTTGAGAAATCGACAGCAACACTGCAAAAATTTGCAAGGAAAACCTACCTGCTGTGTCAATAAATCAACATGCCTACGTCTCATATCTGATCCGGCATTATCCATGTTTATTTCAAATGCAACAAAGTGTGTTAAAATCCAGAATGAACGCCTGTAGTACGAATTATTCAAGAAAAATTAATAAAAATACACTTTGCTCGCCTCCCCTTAACCGCCATTTTGGATGAAATATCGTTGGTCACATGATGGCAGCTGTCAAACTCTGGAATTGTAAATAATAATAGTTTATCATGATAGAATAAACTCATTCAAATCTATGACATAGTACTGATTGAATTTTTATGTGGAAGAAGCAGAAACACAGCTCAAAGTCGTGAAAATAATGTCTGAACTAACTACTTAAACGTTACTTATCGAGATTTGTTTCGAGACTTTATTAGAAGTTTACTTCCGGTAAGTGAGTTTTCACTTGTGTGTTTTAACGCTTGTCACTCATAACTGTAACCTGTGGCACAAGAATCATTCATGCCCATTCCTCTAGAAATAATCAGCTGTCCGTAAGAAATTTAGGTGTGTCGGAGTCTGGCTTATTTACACTCAAAGTGTCTCATCATCACATGATGAAACTAAAAACATCTTCTTCTGCAGAATATGACAACACAGGGCATTGAAAGGATTCCCGATTCTTTGGGATACCTCGTTATTAATGAAGATGGTGCCGTTGTTAGTGTAAGTGAAAAGAAATGTTACTATCAAATTGATGCAGAGTTTTAAACATCGATCGTACTTTGGCAAGCCATGGTCCACGGCGATAATTACACTGGGTCCCGCTTACGAGTTAATTTTTCCCGCAACAAGTGGGAATTCTAGTCATTGACATCAGTGTTAAAAGTTTGGTTGCAACGGGTACCGTTTACAACGAGCTGAATTCTGAGATTGTAACTGCTCGTTATAAGCGGGACCCAGTGTATATAACAAGCATTGTTTATTTGCACTGACAGTTTCTAAATTATGCAAATCATTTTATCATATGACCCTGAGCTTACCAATCAATTTGACAAAGTCAACACCTCCTTTTTTGGAGACTTGTAAATTTTCTAGTCTTATTGGTCAGCTCAAGGTCATATGGTAGTATCATTTGCAGAATTTAGAAACTGTCAATGTGAATAAATAATACATGTTTATATAACATCACCATGGAGTATGACCATTCAAGAAATCGCACACACACGTAAAAAAAGTGTGACGACGTTCACGGTGCGACACAAGTGCCCCCTACTTAATAATTTTTGAATAAATTGGCATATCAATGAGGAAAATTTATCAAGTATAATTTGTCATTGCATCTCCTTTTAGTCTGGCGGAGATTTGGAGAATGACGAAAGGCTGGCAGATCGAATTATGACCTTGGTGCACAAATCACTGCACTTGGTACATTCACCAGACAAGCCTACAACATTCAAAAGGGTATCTGGTTAGTGTTTCTATTTGTATTTAGGTCTCCAGTGAAAAGAGAAATATTACATGATCCCAGTATCCCAACATTTCTGCATGTAACGTGCTCTCCTATTTAATGTACATTTTTTCTCTTGACAGTGATCTGGGACAACTTTTTATATGCGGTTACAATATCCAACCATAAAGTGTATGTCAGCAAGAGGCAACATCTTCCTACAGAACCTGCAGTTGCATAAGAAAATGTCCGAACAGTGAAAGATTTTGTTGTTAATAATTCAAATACTGTGGTATCTCTGAAAGCATTATTTCTGAGTGCCACAAAACGAAAGGTGATCTCCTAGTCACAGAAACATTCATACTTTTGAATGTGTGCATAACCTTGACGTGTCGGAGTTTGGAACGTAAAAATGCTATGCACAAGGTGGAAAGTTTAAAATGACTTTGATATGTAACTTTTTGTTCAACGAAGAAGTAAAGCTTAATAAATTGCATTAACATATTTGGGAATTGTTATTTATTTTTCCGTCATTATTGTAAAAGTACATCATGAAGAAACTGGTTTGTTTGCACTCCCAACTATTTTTAAAATATTTGGGTTCTCGACGAAAATGGGGTCTTTTTGCTTTTCACAAGCATTCACGGACTATCCCAGTTGAAAGCCTGTGCGAGCCAGGGGAAAATATTTACGCGAACCGGTACAGGAGAACAATAAAAGCATCCCAAGATAACAAAATTTACACAAGACTGACTTTACACATATATCTATACAATGTATGTATGTGTAATTATACATAGCTCCAAATTATGCATTACTCCTAATTCATTGGACTTATTATAACTGTAAGCGACTCTTTCAAATATTTACAAATGTACAAGTACCATACAATTTAGTTAACATGTTCAATGTTCACCAACGAAAGTTCAGCAAGCCAGTACCAAATGTCGTGACAACATAAATGAAAAGGATTTGCTATAAGTTAACATATATGTAAAATTTATGGAAAGACAGAATGCTTCAAATCATTACAAATATTGCTGAGGATTCAATGTTGATAGAAATTAATAATTTGTAATGAATTTTACACTCCATGGCAATTGCGATTCACAGCTCAGATTTTTCAATTAATAGAAGAAATAAGCTGTAAAATCAACATTTTTTCTGTTGGAATCGCATGCAATATACATGTACTTCCATAAATTCAAACACAACCCTTATTTGTACACTAAATTGAAGTAATAATTATCGCAAGCTCATGACAAAGCTTGCATGAATAGTAAATAATCAGCAGGAAAAGCCTTCACAGCCAAAATATGTCCTTACAGTATGAAATATATGTACAGTAAATACAACTAGTTTGCAGTCTGACATAACCAGGATTTGTTGTCACATTCATTCCAGAAATGTCCTAATATTCAAGTGATGTCATGAGTAGAAAGTACACTATGTACATAAATATAAACAAGTCGGGAGTCTTTTAAATTATCAAAGTTTCTACTGGCTGACATACTTCACTGCATGGATAATGCAATTTTCCTTTCAGCTGCTGTCCATATTTTTAGATACAAATAGTACGTTACACCACATAATTATAATTGGAAATTACAACATTATTTCATAATAGATATTTAATATCACCAGCACCATTTCATGTATCAAAAATTCTGCAGTTTATTTGCATCACAATGTTGGTTAGATAATAAACTTTGACATTTCTAACCATTTGCTGGTGTAACTTTTCATGGTATTCATTACTTTAAAAATAGTACAAACAATTATGTCGAATGGGCCAAATGCTGAATAGGCAGAAGAAAGCAAGGGAAATTATTTTTACACAAAAATTACTGAAGACATCAGTTTATGTATGAGCAATGCAAAAGCATTGATACTGATTTTAATCATCTCTGTAATAGATTACAGTTTCAGATCAACTAACAACTTAAAACAATTTACCGCACTTCATTTTTAAATACGATTTCTAAAACTTACGCTGTAATCAAGGAGTTAAAACCAAAGTACCCGGCATCAACGTTCCACATTCATATTTCTTACGAAATTATGTGAAAACCACCAAAAACGCAATGTCTAGCAGATATTACATACATTTTACTGCAAAGAAAAGCCGAACTATTTTAAAGACATTTCACTTTATAATACGGGTATGTTCAATATTTGGTATCTTCTGGACCTTTGCAGATAACGCAATTGTTCACAATTAAAACAAGAGTTCGTGGTAGTAGTAGTCTCAGCTTGTCATGAGAACAGTTGATAGCGCCTGCTGCTGTTCTTGACTCAGTTGGCTTACACATGCTTGAAACAGCTCCCCGTTAGTCTGCAGAAAAAGAAAATCAACGATAGAAAGACGAAAGGCAGTGTTGAAATCACTAAATCATGTCGTAACTTCATTACAAGACAAAATATTTTCATTAGGAATAAGTAAACGCAAACAAGTGTGCTTAAACATGAACATCTCAATTACCATTAAAAACCTGCTTACCTCATCCTTGTAAAATCAAAAACGAAATTAAATGTCAACAGGGTCTTTAGATACCGGTAAATATTTACTGGGCATGTTCATTTACAAAAATGCTTTATTGCACTGTTTCGCGCCGCATCTCATTCTGCGACTTAACCTTGCATTTGCTTGACCTTGATTGAAAAGTTGCTTAGGAAGTGTCAACAAACAATCAAGACTGCTCAGAATATCCCGAGACACATTTTAGTTTTGGAATCTGATGAAATTTTAGAATTTCGGTAGCTGCCAACAAGAAAGCATATAACTATACGGACGTTACACTGAGAAGATAAGTCGCTTCGCTTGTTGAGCCGGTGCGCATTTTATCCAAACGTACCTGAATTTGCTTTACAATATTCACGAGCCGCTTACTGACTTCCTCACTATTCGTCAGAGCATCTCTTTGGAAAACCTCTGCTATTATGTGTAATATTCTCGGCAAGTTTTGATTGTTTTCCCCCAAAACTTGTGGGTTGTTTCTAAAATAAAAGCCAAATAAAATTACAGTAACAAAACAATCTGACATTACGAATGTACATTGAGCGATATAATCATTAACAGAATATAAACAATTTGCATTTGTTCACAAAATGAGTATCAAGGTAAACCTCATTCTTGTTAGTTTTCCACTCGTTCTTTACTGCAATGACTGCTGCCCTCCAAAACCTACACCATTTTACTTTGATACAAAACCATTTTCTTTCAGACTGAATACTTTAATTAGTTTTCTCACCCTTCAATTAATTCACACAAGTAATTGTAAATGTGTTCAGCTTCGTCCTCATCTTCCCACGTGGGCAACCATGACAGCCAATGGGGTATCACCTCCGCAACATTGACATTCCCATGGTTATATTTACAGATTTTAGTCACTGCGGAAATTGCGTTTTCAGTTGCACTCAAATTTTCTACTGACCGAGACTCCGGGTCTTGAATTATTTTGATGAGTAATGGAATGGCTTCTACAAACGTAAGATGTTTTACACTTTAAAGAATGAAAATAAAATATCTTCGTATATATATCTTACAGTTTTCATAGTTTTAATTTTTTAATAAATTTACACCTGAACAAGCCTGTGCGTAGCCTTCTCCACCGAACTGTGCCATAACTCCAATACCGTACGAGGACGCCTGCCGTAACTCAGGCTGTTTATCACAGACATATTGTAACATTGGTTGTAAGAAGTACTGCTGATAATTTAACGAATGCTGAAAACAAATCGGTCAGCTATGATAACTGCACTACTTATCCGTGAGATTGGATCTTGCACGCAGAACATGCAAAGTGAAAGAAACCATGCTCTTGTACTATTTCAATTAAATAGGGTTAATGCTTCTGAACGTGGAACTATTCCAACGTGAAACTAAAATACTTACAGGACCAGCATGTTCAATAACATCATCGAAAATGCACAGTCCCCATTGTTTGTCTGCCCATGGACGGTCAGCTTGCTATAAAATGGGGAAAAAAATACACACATTGAGCACCAAACAGATTCACAAATAATAAATGATTTTGTTCAGAAGTTTCTGGAATGCCTTACTATTAATTGCACAAAATTCGGTAACAACTGGTCGAATATTGGTAAAAAGCCTTCCTTGTGAGTACCAAACATAGCGTGAACGATGTCCGATACTTTGGTTAAGACATAAACATCCTCGTCATCCTGTCGAATTAGAAAGCACTGTGAACAGTTAGTGAATGAATAGGTAGATAGGTTTAATCCATCTCCGGTAAATCACCTTTTAATTTTTCGGAAATGAATAACTCTTTCGTTTACCGGACCCACTAATCATCGATGTACCACGATTAGTCAACCGTCACTGTGAGTATATGTTCATATTCCAGTCAAACATCGATAACCATCGCTTTTTAGCCAAGGAACACAATCACTAACCATCTCTTCCTTAATAGGGCCATAAACTCATTACTGCAGATTTTATTACCCTGACTTCTCGCACTTCAGCTGGTCTGTGACCTACTTTCCTTCCATGTACAGTCTTCGAGCACAAAATTATCATGGCTACATCTACATTTAGCAACCTCAGTAGACAAATAGTATTGAAAGTTGGCGATGAACTAGAGACATTTATAT
>JBCAUG010147415.1:0-20569 GCA_038406175.1 Haplosyllis leylae | reverse complement strand
ATTGGCCGGTGTATTACGGGTCTAGGGTATGGGCGGAGCCCTCCCTGTAAGTGCTTAGGCACGTGTCGTACCCTGCATTAGTCACTAACAAAGTCCGTATCCACAGCTTGATTTTACTCCTTTGGTTATGATGATACGTATTTGAAGAACAAATTACAGAGATGGTAGTTAATCAAGACTATTTACACGGTCACTTCAAACCTGATGTGCTTTGATATTAGACTTTGCTGAATGCATGATATTTTGACGCTAAGGGACCTTTCGCACTTGGCGAAAACTTTTATGTCAATAAAAATAGGTTCCATTGACAACAGTGATAATGCATCACCTTGTCATTGTCACCAAGTGTGAACAGTACCAATCGAGTTTTTCACATACACACAAAGTTGGCATTATTGCCAACTTTGTGTTCCCATGTATTTGCGGTTTTCCTCTTTATTTGCACCAACTGATGCTTGTAAATGTGAAATAAGAAATCACGAGGACTACATTTAGCAGTTTGATGCTTTCTTGAGCCAGTCAAGTTTTAATGGCAGAGTTAAAACAAATTTGGCGATGTTGGCATTCTCGTATTGGAAAGAGTTTGTGAAACCTATTGAACCCATTCCTAACGACACAAAAACAATACTCTTATCGAAGTAAAATTTGTATCAATATGCCATACTTTATTTTAGCTACTGAGTGAAGCTGACTTTGAGTGACATGTAAAATCAGTGGGCTTCATTGGTTTTATTGATTTGGTACTGACATTAATTTAATAATGTTTTGAAATATTAGCACTTACATAGATCTATATTTCATACTCTATTTACATTTTATGTTGTATTACACGGAAACATCAAGATCAACAAGCCGATTTTAGCTTTCAAATATGTTATCAGAAAAGAGAACCTATGACAAACATTCACACATGAGGCATTTTCAGAATATGATTATCAACGGTACTGACAACATTTGACACTTATGTTTCTTTAATTTCTTGTTTTTGATGTGACTTGACTTATTATTTCCTAGGACACAATTAACAAATTCAAAACTATTAAATGACAATGTATTAAGTACTTTTAATTTGGCCTGTGCTTTTGCTTCGCAAAAACTTCCATCAACACCAAACTCACTTTTCAGCATCAGAAATCCTCTAACTTATGAAACTTTGTGAAGATGTGGTTAGCATTAATTTCCCCTCAGTTCTCCCTCTATATTTAAAACACAACACACTCTAGGGAAGCTAGAGGTTAACACTTTTATGAACTCATCTTATTTATTATTGCTGCATATGAGTAGGTCTGTCTGGAGGTCTAGCTATTTCAGTTTTCTATATAAGGCAATTACCTGGGTCAAACATGACCAAACAGTAGAATTGCCTTGATGATAATCGCACACGTTCCAGCCTTGAATCCGTTGCTCGTAATATCTGACTTGGACAAAGTTTTCTGCCGAAAATTCTGGAGTACACCACAATTTCAAAATTTTCGTGAAAGATACACAATAAATCGACGTGAGAGGAATTCTTAACGCCAAATGTATTTTGGCAAGATTTCAACTTTGTAATTCATCAGACTTAGTTGGCTGCTTTACATATTTGGGTCTCTGTGAAGTAGTGCGTTCATCGAGTGAAGAGGAGTGAAAACTAATAGCATTCATTCAAGTCTACCCAAATGAGCGTCAAGGAGAGACGCAATACAGACTTTGATAAAAGGATATCAATGACTCCAGATGTGAGGGCTCGGTGACAATAACAGAAAACTAAAGGATCAGATCAAACAAAAAGATCTATACTAGTGGAGTCCAATCTGCTGTGTAGAGTCTTCCTTCACATCCAATTTCTGTAAACTATCAGTAAATGGATTGGTTTGCTGGAATCCTTTCGAATGAATTTGACTGTTCATTGTAAGCACTGTTAACTTATCCTTGTATCATCAGCTGTAGATTAGATAGGTATTTGTCTGGTAAACTCATAGCTTTTAAAATCATTTTAATTTCTTTTTAACAACTTTTCTATATTTTCTCTCTATATTAGGAGTATGACTTGATTCTTTTGTGTCAATTAAAACAGTCAATGTCACTTGATAAGTTACCGCAATTTAAAAAGAGAAATTTTCTGTGTGAAGATATCATAAGTAAAAATCACATCAAAGATGCTCAAACTGGTGTACTCGGTGCTTTTCCGAAAACTTTCTGCACAGAGGAAACTATCACTGTAAACAGATACCGCAAAAACATTGTTGTACACGAGGAATGTTTTACGCTTTGCGCCATTGTTTAAACGATTTTAATTACTCGCAGCGTATTGTATTTCTTACTATCAGGCTTCGCGTTAATTAATAGTACATCAAGTTTCAGTGATGCTGAAACGAGTCCGAGAGTCACGTTTGTCGATGAACCCCATGCAAAGTTCTTTTACGTAGTTAAATATACATGAAGGTCAAATATGACTCGGTGGACCCTCGACAGAAGAACTCCAAAATGTTAAAATTTGATAAGCAAAAAGCTACATAATCAAAGGAAGTGAAACTAGAAATGCTTTGAAATATTAAGTATGATTATTAGTAACTCGAAGAGATACCTTATTGGTGTACGGAGAATTTTTGCCCAAAATTGTCAGAATATATCCATGCAAGGTAAAAAAATATTATTTCATTCAAAGTGACATGTATGCCAGGTGAGAATGAACATCGGAAAACTTGGAAAAACTAAAAAATGTTAGTTTGGGTGGAGGGGACCTTTGGTGGTCATACAGATCAATCAACATTTAAATGTTTTCCAAACCTATATCTAGATTTAAATTTTTTTGAGTCCAGATCTAATTTTTTTCTTAGTCTAGATTTAGATCTAATTTTTTTCTAAGTTTAGATCTAGATATAAAATTTCTTTAAGTCTAGACCTAGGTCTAATTTTTTTTCTTAGTCGAGATCTAGATCTAAAATTTTTCCAAGTTCAGATCTAAATCTAATTTTTCTGATTCTTCTGATATTCGGTTCAATCTGGATTCCATCTGACGTGCAGCCAACGAGTCACCAAAGTGAATTTCTTCACTCCTTGATATTTTTCATACTTTGGTGGAAGTTTAATAAATGGACATAGAAAATTTATTGTTACATACATCTACGAAGAGAGGAACAACAGTTCTGATGATAAAGCTGTGTTTACACATAGCATTTTTCAGCCCATTATCCTTCTGTAGAATCTAAAGCCAATTACGGAAAAACTCGAGTGGTACGCTTTAAAACCAAGCTTGACTGACAGAATAGAGCACATGATGCGGTTTATGTTTCATGTGGTCGTGCTTGAGCCTCAATAATTTTCGGCCCACATAGATGAACCAAAAACCATCGTAAAAAAGATAATATATTGAAATACATGTCTTCATATCCTCCTAGTTATCCGCATGAGGAGTCATCTCGCATTAAATCCAACAGGTTTATCAAATGAATTTCTGATGTTTCAGCAACATTTTTGGAATGTGGGCACACGTTTGGGTGCAGCTAACTGGGACTGATCGACCAAAAACCGCCATTTTCCTATAGATTGATAGAGAAGAAACTTAAATTGTAATCCATAATCAATGAATGCGATCTATATTGTTAGCATTTTACCACCAGACTTAGATCATTCAAAGAGACCAGACTAGTAAGGACTGGTAGGGAGGTTGAATATTCTTGTTTTATTATAGTTATAATTTACACATGTGATAATCATAGACATAAAATCATAGACATAAAATTGTGTCTTCACACACCTTGGTCACATGACATTTCTGGATCCAACAACTCGGGACTCTCAGTGGACGTCCGTTAATCATGATTAT
This sequence comes from Haplosyllis leylae, assembly GCA_038406175.1. Classification (NCBI taxonomy): domain Eukaryota; kingdom Metazoa; phylum Annelida; class Polychaeta; order Phyllodocida; family Syllidae; genus Haplosyllis; species Haplosyllis leylae. Next base: position 16,761 of record JBCAUG010147415.1, on the reverse strand, counting down.
AGATGGGAGATGTCTGAAATATTCACGAAAAGAAGATGATGCGCAGGAAACCTAATTTATCCTGTGAGATAAGCACACTACACCACAATCCAACTAAACATTTACAGTTGACAAAAACCGTTTGTCTCAGCTAGTTTCAGTTGAAAAGGCACCCGAAATCGTGGCAGTTTCAGAACAGACATAAAAACATTAACTCAAAATCTCTGGATGATTCCCAGAATGAATTTTTATTCTGGAAAGGAGAACACAAGCAACAGAAAAATCACACGAAATGCAGAAACGTACATAAAATTGTGTGGGATGGCTCAAAATTAAATGTCGCGTTGATCTGTTCTCATTACGTTACATTTCCTGTTTTGTCTACTAAGCCTGTCTATTTCTATCTCTTGATGTATGCATTTACGACTGTGTTAGAGCAGGAAAGGAAACTGTAATCATCCCAATATGATGTCAATATCTATGACACAGGTGTTGAAATTTGTCGCTTTAATTCAGGATTATATCAACAAAGAATGATATCATTGTGAAGCTGTGAAGATCTATGTAAACCACATCATGCGACTCTTTGATGATGAATGATCTGGTAAATGATGCATCTGGTAATCTTTCCTTTCCTCACAGTGAAGTCTCAGATGTAGAAAGAAGTTTCTACGCGTGCATTCGGTGCAATCTTCCCAATGTAATAGATCCTTTCCAAATGATATGCTCTTATCTCTTAAAATGTATTTCCGTTAACTAAATTTGTATTAGGAAGGAACGTATGTTGTTGATTAGCACCGAGCACTGGATGCCCTTCCCATTGCTAAGGAGGGACATGCTTTGTTCCGTTGCAGGAACACAACAGTAGACAAGAATTCCTTTAAGTCTTTTAAAAATATTGAACTATTAGGTTATCTAAATGCTTCAAAGATCTTTAATGCTCTTGGTTTTTTCTTTTCAAAAACGTCATCCTTTGTACAACATTAAACGATCATCACGCTTCAGATAATGTCAGGTACGTGTCGTCTTTTATCACGATTTGATCCAAGGTCTATCCATACGAAACCATTTTCTTGGCTTTTCACAGCGACATCACATTTTGGAGAATCTAAATTGAATATAAACTTGAATATTTTCTGACATGGGTACGTTGCTATCATTTTCGTAAGATGCGCAAAGAAGGCCAAAAGAGTGTCCAAACACAGCGGACAAACTATGAGACGATGTGAGAGATCTTAACACCCGCCAATTACCTAACTTAAACCAATCCATACGCAAACCCATAATTGGTCTACATAGAGAATTTATAATAGTTTATTTTAAAACTCAGTACCTTTTCGACATATAAATCTTTCGCTTTAACCCCAAATAGATCGGGTGGCAAAGCTCTCCACCATATCATCTGCAGGGATTCCATGTATTTTGCGTGGGCCTCTGGGTCACTGTCACAATGATTAAAAATGTAGAAAGATAGAAACACATTTTGCATATTGGCCACTTTCACTCAGACCTCCAAAGAAGCAACATTTATCTCATTACTGGGTTCCATACATATTCCATGAACATATCCCTCCCCTCCTCTCGTCTCCGGAATCTATCACAAGGTTTCGAATCCCAACGCAAACATTTTGTGGAGGTTTGATAAATCCATCCTATTAATTGCAGTGCATGCCTGGTTAGTGCAACTGTAAGATTAAATGATTTACATCTGTTACAAAGAAAAAATTCTTTTGTGTTTTCTAATGTTCTTGTTTGTGAAATGAGTTCAGTTTGAAAATTATTTCAATACTATGAGGTAAAAAGTTATATTTTTTTAGTTGATTTGTGACCAACGAAAAGCAAGGCAATTCTTGATTTCCACCATGTCGATTGATATTTGAGTTTTTCACGATAGGCGTTTCTGTCAGATTATCTGACAGATCTTTACACGGTGAAAAGCAAAAAAAAAAATCGTCAAAAATGTCCCCCAGTGGGGTTTGAAACCAGGACCTCTGGATCATCAGGCCAATCCTCTACCAACTGAGCTAAGTCAACATTCAGTTGCCAGCCTGAATCTTTATGGCCTTTATAAAGTTATGCTCTATTGATTCTAAAAATGAAGAAAGTCCAACATGTGAAGTGGTGCATGAAACAAACAAAACCCACTTCAGAAATTTCCTGACCAACAGATTCTTGCCTAGCTCAGTGGTAGAGCATTGGCCTCATGATCGGAGGTCCTAGTTTCAAACCCCACTGGGGGCAATTTTTGAAGATTTTTTTTTGCCCTTTCCTGTGGAAAGATCTGTCAGATGATCTGACAGAAACGCCTATAGTGAAAAACTCAGTTGTGACATCTATCTTCCTTGCCTTGACGTCTATGCACGATCGCGAGTGTGGGTGGGTGTGGTTCATCTTGGAAACGGATATATTAAAATACCATTACAGATCTGAAGTTTCCAATAATTTTAAGATGGAAACGCTTTTATCATCTATCAGTCTGAGCCTAAATATCATCCAATGGGAGGGAACCTTCACGCAAATCTTTACGCAAAGACTTTGGATTACGCTAGTGAGGCATAAAGAAAATCATGTGCTTGGAATGGGTCTCAATCAACTAGAATGATGTGTTTTGTTCTTTTTGGGATGTACAAAGTAGTGCCCACAGAGTGAAAATGGTAATTAATCTACTGTTAAATGAGCAATGAAAGTCATCCTCCAAAAGCAAATAGTAATTAGCCCACAGATCTACATCACATGTGTGCATAGCGTCGGGTCTGCGGCTTTAACCTTGTGTCAACCTACTGACGACATAACAATCACAAGGATGACAATAACGATGACGGATGACAAGCTAATGATGATTGCACTGACCATACAGACATTAGTGAATCCCTTCTTGCACATTTTACTCACCATCTTGGCAGAGTGATTGTTTTTTTTAATGCAGACATTACAAAAAGACAGTATTGGCTGAATGAAGCATCGCTTCTTTCCAAATAGCTATCACTGCGAGACATATCCCGTCGAACAAGGGAACTGTTTGCATGCCACAAGCACAGCTAACAGTTCAAATATACACGTTTTGTGAAACACTTGAGGATCAACTATCGATGGTATTTTCTGGAAAGGCTTTCATTGTGTGGGTGAAGGTCGTAGTAATGGTCCCCTGTTATCTGTATTTCACAAAATTGCAAGAATGAACATTGGACAAAATGTAATAAAGTACAAATCAGTGGCGGATCCAGGATTTCCCAGAGGGAACCCCAAGGTTGGTGTTAATGCCAAATCTTACCGAAAACTGCATAAAAATGCAAGAAATTGGACCCAGAGGGAGGCATGCCTCCCGTGTGCCCCATTAGATCCGCTAATGCAAATCTGTGGCTGTGGTCAATACAATTACAAGACTGGTTATATGTTGTAACAACTCATTTGAGGATATCCAGAAGCTAAGAGTGGAGCACAAAAACAGCCGTTCCAACAGCTGAAAGCAAATAGGTGTGCAAAATACTACAGAAAATAGATTTTGATTGAATCGAATCGGACACAGTTTGTTGTCTATCATTTGGGATCCCATCATCATTGAATTGTAATTGGACGGATGGTCACGTTACACATTTAACTTTTCGAACAAGTGATATCATTTCCACAGATACGAACAGGACTCCTGACACACCTCAGACCGTCCTGTATTTACTGACACAGTGTCCCTCAAACAGACTAAGAAATCCACAAACATCTGTAAAACTGTGTGTTGTATCATGAGCTCACCTGAAATTATCGTATGGAACAGGTATTATTAACATATTACTTCTGCTTCGAGACTATTTTGCGGGACAATGTGTGAATAAAGATAGGACGGTCCTTGTTGGTATGATATCTATCCATGGTAATATTCTAAAACAAATTTCTTCGTTTCCAATGGTCTATCTTGTTCCATGGAAATTTTACACATGTTTCTTTGCAGCTCAAACCGTACAAACAGCATCGAGCTGTGTCTGAACGTATCAGAATACATTGTTTGTGTAACGGAGGGTAGGGCCGTTCGTGACAAAACACAGTAATGAGGGGGATTAAATCGCAAATTACATGAGAAAAATAGCTTCAGGTATCGTAATGGTACGATGACTGTGCTGAAGCATTTTAGATGGCGGTAACATGGAAAAGTTTGCTTGAATCATTTTCAATCCAAACAAAGGACAGCTGAATAATTTGTGCTTCAGTAGAAATTTCCATTTCACTTCCATATTGTAGTTGACCTCAGGTTGGTCACTAGTACCGAAAGTAAATAAATGTCCGCTGAGTAAATGACAGCTCTTGATAAATCGTTGTTGCAGATGCAGAAACAACTATAATAATCCAGTATCAGAGTTTTGGAGATATTTACGTCCAAATTCGATTCGAGATGTTCATATCATTTTCCGGTTGTATTTGAATTCTGTAAATTTCCTCCATGGGATATCTGTATTCTTGCCTCAAATGAAAAATGTAAAAATTATCAAATTTGAAAGTGAGCATCTCTGAAGTGCCCATTTTACTCTTCTAATTTTATTTAGCCTAAAAGCCATTGCAGATGTGACACCTGCTCAATTTTTACAAGTCAGTTTTTAGACCATATAAAGTTCAGTACTGTAGCATGCTAATTACAAACATTCACTAAGGAATTAATTAGTGAGAGTATTAGAGTCAATTGTGTTTGAACCATCTGCACCACGCCACGGGAATTTCATTAGTGTAAAAATAAAAACAATTAATATGCGACGATTTATCAAAATGTCTAAATATCCTTTCGGGTGAAGTAAAATGCCAAATATCAATGAGTGAAGAATTTCACTTTGGTGACTCGTTCATGTTCAGTGGCACCAAGTGGAGTCAGATGGAAGTGGGGGCCACATTGGCACCCTACCTGGTACCCCACCCTATTTGGCACCCCATTCACAGTCTCATATTGCATCTACTACCTGGTACCCCATCCATGTTTGGAACCCCATTCCTGTCTGGTACCCCACCCATGACTGGTATCCCATTAAATATCTGGTGTCCCATTAACTATCTGGAATAACATCTGTGTCTGGTACCCCATCCCTGTCTGGTACCCCACCCATGTCTGGTACCCCAACCAAGATAGGGGGTACCCCCTGAGCAGGACCTCTGGCCCCTGTTCCTGTCTGGACCCCAATCTGGCTCCAACCCCTTACCCCAATCTGGCCCCTGCTCCAATCCAGCCAGACCCCCACTCTTCCAGCTGGAATGTTTGTTTTGATGTTCATTTCAATCTCACTTCCAGTAGGTTCAATCTCACCTTGCATGCTCCCCTCCACATGAAAATAATATCTTTCACCTCACATGGAAAAATTCCCAAAATAGTCATGAAGCAACTCCATTTCCATCACTAAGGTAACTCTCTATGAGTTGCCAAATATGCCCCAAACTTCAAATTAGCCCATTTTCACCCATTCCCAGTAATGGCTGCCATCCAAAAAGGCTGACAAGATTAACTGATCAGGAATGGTCAATAAAGGTCCCCTTAGAGTTTTCTGAGTTTTTCTTGTTTTTCTTGTTACGTGCACCACACGAAAATAATATCTTTCATCTCGTGTCATAAAATTCCCAAAATAGTCGTGCAGTAACCCCGTTTCATTCAATAAGGTAACTCTCTACGAGCCACCAATGATGTGTAATATGTCAAATGTCACACAATCAAATAGCAAGTTGACATGATGAAGATCGAACAGAATAAAGTCAATTTTGGGGTCACATATGGAGGTCGTCAAAACTATTCGAAAAATTGACATCAGTTTGAATTTAATCCTGTCAAATTCCTTTTTATTAACCTCGTTCTTAGTTCAGTTGTTTGAATTTTTGACACGTGAAGATATTACATAAGAACACTGGGACAAAGGGCGGTGGCATATATGTGTTATGAGTAGTCGTATCTCTGTGTGGCTTTGAGTACTGTCCATATTCTATTTGTCGTTAAGTAATTACTCTTACTAATTATCATGCTTACTGATTGGATGCTGCTAATATTATCATTACTTTTGGAAGATACAAAACCTTAATTTATATCACATCAACCAATGTTGGCAGCATTTCTACTAAAATCGTTAAATACTAATTGGTCAATTTTTAAAGAAAAAAATTTAACATAAGGGTCCATTTTGCTCATAAGATAAAAAATCTGATCATAGCAAGCACTCGCGCGTAGAGCTAAAAAAGGGGGTTTAAAATTAGACACTGCACCCATGTAATATTTATATGGAACTGCTCAAACAGAGTTCACATCCAGGAAAACTACCTTTTCGTCTGCATCTATCAATTTTGACTGTAAATCAACTCCATGTGAACCTTCCAGTTTCCTAAGATATTTTGGCCTTTTGCGAAACGCATCAACTATAAGTCGATCACTTATGTATTGGTGGATCAATTGTTCGTGAATCTGAAAGTATGACAAATATCAATTCTTTACGGGATTCGTGTGGTCGTCTGTAAAGGTGAGGGATTCACGTGTATTTATTAGTACGCGTCAGAAGAGCTGTTAAAATAACTGTATTACAATTGAATGGAGTAAAATTGTTAAACAAATTCCATCTATAAAGAAATAGGTGGCTTTTATAAATAGAAAAAGTAAATATAAAATCAGGTGACAAAAAACTATTTATTTTGTACGTAAACTAGTCATTTCACTTTTTGAAGTTATTTTCATTCTTAAAAGTTGAGGGTGGTTCAAGAAACTGCAGAGATTGCAACATATTTATTCCTGACCCAGTTTGCGTCGAATGTCGATGAACACAGAAAGTAATTAGGGGAAGACTACAGATTACTAAGTGAGGGCTTCTGTCCAAAATCCCTTTGGTACAGAGTTTGGCACAGATCTCTTTGGTAATTAAGCTCCGGATATCTTGTTCAACAGGTAATCAAACTTTGTATTGCACCATCTGCGCTGAATCTGACAGGACCTACACAATGACCAGCTCATAATGCAACAGACCATACCACGGATTTTCGGGATAGTAAACTACACTGGAAACTAAAAAAGAGCTTCTTTGTTATTTCAGAGCATTCGATTTGAAAAAATCTGTTCGAAGCAAAATAGTTGCGATTTGAAGCCACTACACTTGATTAAAACAAGGGTCGGACTCAAATCGGGGTCCATACATTGTTTTGATGTTTTCTGCTGATTTAAAGTTTTTTTCAGCAAATGCTTGAAAATTAAAAATGAGAACCATCAAAGTGTTACCAATATAAATCTGTACTCGGTACAGGATGCACCCACAGATGGGGGGATGGAGGGGCTCTCAGCTCCTATCTAAGGGGGTGACAACAGAAACATGGGTGATATTGCATGCATTTAGTAGAGGAAAGTCTGTGGAGGATATGGGACCTGATTCCACTCCTGAGTAATCTGCAGGGTGACAGAAATAAACTACTAGCCTAGAAAATAACTTTATTGAATAAATCCTCCTACTGTGCCAAAGTATCACAACAATGACATGGGGCATTTCCATCCTGCACTGCTAACAGTAGGTTTGCATCAGTAGCTCTCTAGGGACGGCTTTATTGGGCATGGTGTACAGAGTAATAAGTAGCTTTCAAGTCCAAACAGTTCAATACAGATAGTACACACTTATCCACAGAGATTTCACACTGGAAACCTCCTTGCTACACTGTTATTGCCAGGACACAATTAACATAATAAATGGTCAAAAGCTCCTTTACACAGGGGTAACAGTCAAAGCTATATCAGCCTAAACTTTGAAACAAATAAACTGCATTATAACTAGCATATAGGGGGAATCACACAAAGGGTACAAAGATGACAATTACATTCAATGATTTACAGTTAAGCTCAAATAGAACAATTACATCAGTTACAGGATACACACTTATGCTGGCAGATCCAACAGCTCATTGGGGGGGGGATGCAGCAGGCTATAGACTATTTTTATATTTTATCAGCCTTGCCCATCTCAGCACAAACTACAATGCTTTAAGACAATTAACATAATTAACTTACAAGAAACCACTTTCCTTTCATTAAGATTGCCTTGGCTGTTCAGGGACAAAGGGGTAGTGTAGGAATACCAGTCATACTTGAGGTACTCAGCCTCAGTTCCTATTGGCTAGATACAACCATGGTATGAATGATGTCATCACTCTTAGTTCTGGTTGGCTATTCCAGAGTGGGGTTATGTGTGCATGGGATAAGAGGAATCTACACATGATCAGTGCATGCCCTACCAGACTCTGATCTAGGGGGACATCATGAGAAAGACCCCTACAAGGGGCTTTCACAATTCACATGGTTTACTTCTTTCAACACCCAAAATACTCGATGTCCCTTACATACCGTCCACATAAGAATTAATTTTGTTATTGAAACCTTGTCTTAAATGTGTTGAATTTGAAACTTAGAAAGTATGTGTGAATTCCCTGATGGATTATCTTTTTTTGATATTTTGAACAGTTTGTGGTCCATTTTTGTGTTTACACGGAAAGCAATGCAAATAAGAGTTTTCCCAACAGTATGATTTTGATTTGAATTTTGAGACAACGAAGAAAAACATCAGAAGGGGGATTATTTCGATCCAACCTTTCATCACTACTAAACTACCACTATGATTATCCTACAATATATCTCAGTTCACTGAATTCAGAGAATTCAACAATGATGTCAGCCACAGTTGACAACCTGTTATTTGGTGTTTTGCTGTGTTATATGGCATATACTCTTCAAACTAGAGAAATAGAAATTTCCCAACGACTTCACAGAGAATCGGTGCTTTGATTTGTAGAAGGTTATGGAACACAACTCCAGGAAGTGATTCTAAATCTGTGCTCAGTGCAACGAGAACTTCAAGAGTAAGAACTGAAAATGAATGAAACAAAGAAATGTATATTTTGAATGTATAACAAGCCTCTCCCTCCTGACATCATAATTTTTCTAAAAAAAACATTTGCACAACCCTCTTTGCATACTAATAAGTATTAAATTATTCTTACAAAAGTGTGCAACGAAATACAAAAAATTCTCCGCCAAGATCATGAATTTAGCGCTTTTGCACCGCGATATATACTATTGATCATGCCAGTAATTCAGCATCGGCATAACACTTGATACTATCAGTTATCATGAAATCTGGAGTACTTTTTCGGAACAAATGAAATGAATCGCTATAGGATATAATCCAATGAATTAATCATGCAATTCTATTATTCAAGCGTCTCAAATGTATTTTTCCAATTCTAACATTATCTTATGGCATGTCTATAAATTGATGATCCACAAAAGTTGCACTTTTGAAAATATACAGATGGTAGTCCAAAACTACATCCCAGTAAAGTCAACTCCTTGTGTCCTTGCCTGTGCACGGAAGGGGAATTTCTTCTCCTTTCCTATCCAATTCCTTTCCATCATCATAAGTCTTAAATGGCCAGGAGTTGAAAAATAGTTAATTTACAGCGTGACTAAATGTTGTATTCAATGTCACACACGTAGCCTAAAAAGAAAACACCAGTACACGAGCTGGTTTCAAATCGAAGTTTTGGCCGACATTCCTACTTTCTTTGATTTCTGCTTTCCATGGGAAAAAGTCCAAAATAATCTGTCACTGGAGAATTGATTTTTTTCTCTTGGATCAAAGTAAAGATAATGATAATATGTTAAACGTACCTTGAACATATTGGTATAAAATCCTTCTTTTGTTGCCATAATGTCATTTTGTGATTTCTAGTTTCCGCTGGTAAATAATCTACACCTAATTCATGATTTGAGGAAAAAGATTGATTTGCCACCAAATGCTGAATTCCATTTTTAGCCATGGAAAGTAGAAATTGAAGAAAAGAGACATGACAATGTAGGTAGAACCTTTATTTGAATCCAACCATTGCAGCACGCCCACGTGTTCAGATTTATTTGCAAATTTCCCTGCGAGAAGTCAAGTGGAATAGCTACACTGCAAACGTGAAAGCAAAGTGTTCTTGCATGGAAAGACAATTGGAAACCTTTTAAACGGTTTGTCAATGCTGCAACGATTATTTACTTTCAAGCAGAAAAGGTAGCTCTTCGACAACACTGACAGCTGTTTCCTAGACTGAATCCCAATATTTCCACTTTGCCAATGCGGACATCCGTGTGTAAGAACAGAGGAAATTGGCCTACTGTCAGATGCTGTGCTAAAAAGCACCGTTGGGTCGTTTTATTTGTTAGCGTCTTAGCTGGGGAAATTGGCCTACTGTCAAATGTTGTGCCAAAAATTACTGGCGGTGGATTAGTTTATTAACTCAGGTGAAACAGATTGAGCGGTGGTCCGGAAATAGAATCTATTTAGCATTAGATACAGTTCTGTAAAGAATTCTTTTTTCATGGAAAAAAAACATGTTCCACACCTAAACTGGACCCTTTGTGATTATTACTTTTCATTACCAAAGTACTTGGCTTGTAAGTCATCCATTCAGCTAAAAGTTCAATCGAGAACATAGTGGAATTTCAATACTCCAGTTGTGAATTATATCGAAACTCATATTTTTGGGTATTTAAACATAGAATTCCATTGGTATTTGAATCATCGAGACCCAGGATGCATAGACCTAGTTGAACACCTATTTCATTTGATCACAGAACCAGTTAATATGCCATGCAAAAGATATTTGTACAATTCAAAATAACAGGAAGTACCGATACTGACATCTATAGAAATAACCACTCGTACAGAATGCCACCATAATGGCATAATGGAAGCCAACGGTCGTATGAAATACAGGCCACAGCTAGTAATGACTTTCCAAAAAAAATAACTAAATTGGAGGAAGTACAAATGCTGACATCTTTTGGTCCACCCAAATATTTCAACTGATATTTTTTTCAACTGTATATATTTCTCATTTGGATTCTTTGATGGTGAAAAAGCCATTTATTAAAGTTAGAACTTCGTGTGAGAGTAGAATTAAATCTGATTAACATAATAGAAATATTTATTCACTTGTTATATACTTAAATGTACTTCACACGAACTAGGTCTTTACATCTTTATTTTGAGAGACCATAAGAAAATCATGACAGAAGACATAGTAAGGGCCCACTCACACAGAGCCAGAGCGAGGGCGACGACGCGATACGCCGCTTGGAAGGATCATATAGATTTAGACCAGTATCATAAACACCTCAATTCAAATAGATACCAGACCCATTTCAAGCGGCAAAGCTGATGCTCGGTGTGGGTACAGCTTTATTCACTTGTTTCTGTTAACAATCGGTGTCATTTCACTAAACTTTCAGTATTTTTCCAGACAAGTAATAACTCAGAAGAATCTTTCTACTTCTAATCATAGTTTTAGAGTAAAGTAATCAAGTTATACACATCAAACTAATTTTGTTATGAGTAAAATTCCTATTTAAAAGCCTATGTCTGAAGTTTAACTTCCTAAACTTTAAAGACATCTAAATGGAGAGTATACATGACATTAAAGAAAATACCAAATGCAAGTACCAAACAAGATTTGATATTTTTTTGCATACAATTTCTTGAAGCACTTGATAGGTCAAATTCGTGCTAAAACCCAATATCTTGGCATTAGTAGTGTTGTGGATGTCATTTGTTTGTCAGGAACAAGAATAAATATTTGTGGAGTAGATTGAATAGATTGACGTGGTTTAATTGTAATGAATATTCTAACATGGGAGAGGCTGTTTTGTAACCTCATTACCTGATTCGACTGAGTCTTATCCAATAACTCCAAAAACTACACTTAAAAGGAAACTTCATTATATTTGTACCAAATGAAATCATGTCATAAACAAGAACAAACACTTTGTCAATTGGGCTGGAGCGAGATGACCTTGGGTAGGGTTTCCACCAACCCTGCTTAGGTATAAAGCCCTGAGAGCCGGTTTGGAGATTTTGCTCTTAGTCACCTCATCCATCCATTCTATCCTAGGCTTATTCTTTTAACCAAGGTCTACACTGTGGTTAAAATTAGATTTGGAGCCCTGCGTATTGTATTGCTTTTTACATTACATTGGAACAGATTTCGTAGTAATGTGAAATGACTGTTCACAAGTTGTGTTTAGCGAGGAATTTTTTCTCTGCAGAAATTTTGTGTAAAGGACGCCTGTGCAAACATACTAAAAACCTCATACAGCTGAAAAAAATTGTTCCTGCACTCAAACCTAATCTAAAATTCAGTTTGCCACCCAAATTTCTTTTCTCAAATTCCTGGCATAAGTTGCGGCACTGGTAGTTCATACATAAAAGATGGTGACGCTGTTATAGAATTCTTTCAAAGGCTAGAACTGAGCATCGGTCAACAAGAAAACCCACAAAATGCCACAATACTGAAACAAAGATGTAAAATCTAGTTTTTTAAGGCGTTCACAAGAATCAAAATTCATATAATACCACTCCTCTTTACAGATGGAATGAAGGAAGAAACTTCCTTTGTCAGACCTTGTCATTTCTGTGATGTCATGTGATTTTTTGAGCTAAAACGTTCTTCCCTTTTCCGATGAATCGTTTGTACTTAAATGGTGGTAGTCAGTTCTCCATTATTTCAGGTAGAAATAGACCGCATCACTTTTCTTATATTTTGAAGACATCCTGAGTTCACATTGGTTGATGTGGTTTGGAGGTAAAAGCAGTAAGTGTGCATGCCATTTCAAAACCAGCGGCTGTCAACTGGTTGTCTTAATTGCAGTCAGTGATGCCATGAGTACGTGAAAATACGTCAAAGAAGTGAAGCATTATGTCACCAAATTTACAAATTCTTGGTTTATTGTATTGAACTCAATCCCAGTCAGAATTGAGTGTCCACCTGGTCAGTGAGGAGAGCAAAAGTCATTTAATCTCAGGGGGTGACAGCAGTTATTCATGGGTGTTAGTTCGTGCACTAGACCTATTTGTGAAGGAGGAGCTGCTGACTGTACTACTGGGTGAGGGGGTAGACTTCTAAGGAGGTGGCTTTCCATGCGATGAAGAATACAAACAATCAGCTTAGGCACAGTCTTTATTGTTACTCCTGAGACTGGTTGACGTGAATATACATTGAAGAGGCAACATTGATGTACAAACAGGCTTGTAGGATGTCCAAAGAACACACAATTGCAGAACAGCCATTATCTCAATTTGAGGAGTTCTTGACGGGGTGGATTAAAGTCTGTTGCCAAACACAGTTACTAACAGCTAACACTTGTTGCACATGGAACACACATTTAGATGACACAAATGGTACACTGAAGAAGTAGACACAGTTGTTACACACATTGAAGTGAACTGGGTGAAGGGTGAAGACACAACTAAGAAACTCTGCAAAACAAAGACATTCATAAGTACAAGAATCACCATTTAGGAATCCAATTGATCTCCTCAGAATTACATGTACAATCATTACAAAGTCTTTAGTAATGCATTTCAGTAACAGGTTGTGCATGAGGAGTTGGTGCAGCTCCCCCACCTCCTCAGGATCCAGAAACATTGCCAAAGTATCTAAAGCAGCCCAAACAGCCCAATTTGTGCGATTTGGAAGATCCTGAGTGGGGAGTTGACTCATCTCCTCAAAGATACCTGAGAAGTTCCTGCTGTTGCTATATGACACTGAACAGTCTAGTGGTTATTTCTGGAGGTCCTACTTTCATAGGGTGCACCTCCCTTATATAGTCATTACCTAAACACCAGAATATTAGTACACCTACACAAAGTAGTTCACCTGAAGGGGTGGCAACTGGGGGAAGGCCTGGAACTATTTAGTACCTTTGGAGGTTAAGCTAGGTACTGGAGCACACTAACTCAGTTTGCTACCACTTCCATCTCAATTGAACCATTAGCGCAATGACGTTGGTTGAACATTCCTTGAGGGGGTAAACAACACGCACATAATTTGCACATGATACATGCATGGGCACTACGTGGGGCAGGTTGAGGAGGTGATTAGGGAAGAATTGACTTTCCTTTGGCAAATGGAAGCCAAATACATACACGGTTCATCTCCAACTCCTCAGTTTCACAATACTATACTCTCAACCTGTTACAATATTTTTTAAAAAAATCTGAAAAATGACAGGACCAACGGGGAGGGGATCGTTCAGGAACTCACTCTTTCTCTTCATGGAAAGAGAACCCAGCAAACTAAAATTCATTGTTTTTCATGAAAAATTTTTCTCGGCTGGTTGAAATAGCAGGTAGTTATTGGTGCTCAGAACTGAAATACCTACTACTTGAGTATTTTAGTGAGCTTTTTTTCGGGAATTCAAATTTATAAAAAGGGAACAGTTATAAAGTTTGATTAAGAACGGAAAATATCTGCTTTACGATATCTCTTGTACTTTTTGAAAAATGATTTATTTCCAAATTCCCAAATGCATTTCGTGAACATTTCTCTGTGCCACAGATATTTGTGAGACCACCCAATGTAATTTGGACACAGTGGCTTTGATTTGGGAACGGACAGCATAGGAATAAAAAAATTATAACGATTGAACGCAAATTCACGCAAGAAAAACGAGTGTTACGCTCACCAGAAATGAAACATAAAATCACCATAAATGTATGCCTCAAACTTCAAAACGTTTTCACTGTCCTGTGTTGCGTTACAAAGGTACGAGACGGAAACAGGCGTGAGAAAACTGTTTCTATATTGCGTCAAAAGCCATTTACACAAACACAGAAAAAACCATAAAAAAGAACGACATTTGCGAAGAAACTGTTTGTTGGCGTGTTATTGGTCTCTTGATATCGTGTTGGTTGTTCAATTATCCTGGATCAAGTTCTGCGATTCTTCTACCGTTTTCAGGGATAGAATTGTAGCCGTTTACATACAGTTGTCAGACACCCCCTCTCCCCCCGATAACCCGATATTCCCACTAAACTCTTTAACCCGCTCACATTGCATATAAAGTGCTCATTATGGTGCGTTTTTATGAAGGCAGATGGCCATTACTGCGTAATGTTAACGTTTGTTGGGATCCAGAAAAATTCCTCAAGTAGTGATCACTCCAAAAGCCGGAACATCCTAGGTCCTTCAAACCTGACGTTGATACCAAGTAACTATTTGATCTATTAGGTCAGAAAATCACTGTTTTCGTATCCCATTACATGTGGCGATAATTTTCGTTTTCTGTCTTGCAGGAACAAATGCACGAAGTTATCGATGCTATGTTTGAACGAACGGTAAGTACCAGTTTATGTAGTAAAACGTTACTGTAAGATTTTTAATTACTAAAACTGCGAGGGATTCTTATCAAATGTATTCCATGTAGTGAATCAAAGTTCTATACATTTTATTTAAGCTTGTTTTCGGCATATCATGAAAACCAACAAAACATAACCCTGAACCTTCTCTTCCGTATCAGGTGACACCGGGTGAGCATGTGATAGACCAGGGCGATGATGGTGATAACTTCTATGTGATAGACAGGTGAGTAGAGCATTGCCGCTGTTCTTTGAAGCAAAACTGATTCTTACTGATAGTTGTTGCAGTTCATCTGCCAATACTGGAGTTGGGAACATTACGCTGCAACTGAGATTGGTTGGTTTTCGCAATGAATATGCGATGAAGAGTCAACATCCACATGCAATCTCACATTAACTTATTTATATTTTACAAATATTACGAATGTTCACAACAGATTGTTGTTGTTGCATTCAAAGTCAAAGCAACACAAATACCATAAGTTTCTTTACTGTTTTCATCACTGGATTTATTATCATGCATTTTGCATTTTTGATTATAAAAACCAAGCACTTGTTTGTCTGCACCAAATTAAGGCAACCCTGTTGCCTGCCTGTTATGTTGTTCTGTCAGAAACTAATTTTACAACATCGCGTGATAAATTGTTACCACAAGTGCAGTGCTGCAACCATCTAATTCCAAGACTTGTTTCCATTATATTAGGCTTTTTAGATCTTATTCTCGGGAAGGCATACAAAAGACATAAAAGTAAATGTTGAAGAAACAGGCTCCAGCTACTTTTACCTTTGTTTGCATTTACATTTGTCTGAAGTACTTCGGCGTTAATGTAAAACACTTACTGCCACTTACACAAATGGATATCATAATGGAAAAGAGACTTTTGTGAGAAAGGTCTATTCCTTCTGGAAGGAGTATGGAAATATACAGTTTGAGGGCTTGGTGATAAAAAGATCTCCGGCATTAAGTTTGTGCTACAGAATTAGAAGTAAGTAGCAGCCATTTGTACAGAGTGAACACAATTTTATTAACAGAATATTTCAAGGACTATGGCTTAGTTTCCAAACGTTCTTTGTCGAATTACGACTACGAGATGGTTGTTTTAAGTACTGAAATTCCTTTCGTAACGTGCAAGCCGTCATACGTACAGGTGCAGGCACACAGGTACACGGATGTAGACTACAGTAAGAACCCATTGATTAAAAAGAGAAGAGACCTGACATTAAAGAGAAGGAAGCGTGATCTCAGGTAGATGAATTGAACGTTTGTCCACTGATTACACTGATGTGCTGAATAATTACTGGCCCGATATGGTGGCCGTTAATGGCGAGTCATCCAAAATTACCAGTTTTGGTGGATGTTCAGTCCCGCTGAAACAGGTCATGATCTGTCTGATCCCGAGGAATCGTTAGACAATTATTGTCAGCTAAATTTACAGTGATTGGAGCATCACTGTCTAAATCCTACGGCAAATAGGATTCTTAGATTTTCCAATGGAAGGAGGAACTTTTTGATTTCCTTTTCCAATTCTAGAATTACACTGAAGGTCACAGGGTTGCCACGTGTCAGGGAAATGTCAGGGAAAAATGAAATTTTCTCCAGGTCAGGGAAAAGTCAGGGAATTTT
>JBCAUG010147305.1:0-20577 GCA_038406175.1 Haplosyllis leylae | reverse complement strand
TGTCTTTCCTTTATGTTTTGCCAAATCATGATAAAATTTCAATAAATTTCTGTCTTGAACCACAATAAATCTCACTGAGGTTTACGGTGGAACAAATCCCAGACAATGAAATGAACTACACAAATACTATGGAGTTTGAGTCACAGAAAAGTGTGTGAAAGCACTCAGATTGCATTAGAGTTTGTATTTAAAATATTTTGATCTGTTGTAGAGTCAAACAGGCCTTCTGTGGTCTGGAGTATATTCTGTGGTACACTAATTTTAGCACATGTGTTTTACAAGCCGTGCTTTTGAAATACAAAGGACAAATTCTGAAGAAAGTATGAGATTGCATGTTTATGAATGACAGTGATATTTCCTGGGGTGTTGGAATGACCTGTCATCTTCAAACATTAAATTTATATAATTTTTTTGATGAGACTTATTTTGTTTAAGATTGTTCATTGTCTTTTTTGAGATGCCATATCATTCTTTCTGTCATTTCAAGTCTGTTATCTTGGGCTAACAGGTCATTTCATTATATTTCCAGAATTGACAAAATGTTACCCTGTTACAAAATGTTACATGGGTAATGTCAAGTCTTTTCTCCATGGGTTATGCTTAGTCATGTAAAGTATTATCTATATGATTCATGTCAAGTGGTCATATTGTGCAAATGGGTCGTGTCAAGTCTCATCTAGATAGGACTATCAAGTCTTGTCAATATCTCATCTAGATTGGTTGTGTAGTCTTATTTTTGGTCTCATCTAGATGGGTCATGCCAAGTTTTGTCTATCATTGCAGGACCTATCTAGAAAATCATCCAGAATTTAGTAATACCACGTCAGTTTGTCAGTTCTCTGGTAGACAGAATATTTCTATTGAGGGCTGACATATTCATTGTGGCAGGACTGGTTGGATACAGAGACAAAGACTCCACTCCATGTGAGGGTTACATGGAGGATAGATAGGCTGCAAACAACACTGGGGATACAGGGGACCACTCTGATTCCATTAGTACTTGATGGAGCAACATTCAATAACTTTCAGGCTAATTGATTTGCTACCTGCTGTAGGATAATTAGCTTGTTATTTGATTTATGTTGAGACCAATTGTGGTCTGCCAAATATTCATTTGCTAGATGAAAATAGATCTAATACAAACCCTAACGCAAACTCAAACTAAATCTGAGCGTTACAGGATCCACGTAGAACAAAATCCTAAATTTAATAATGCTAGCTTTATCGTTTTCTCTTTCAGATTATAGTCTTTTAAAAATTAATTGAAAGGCCACCAAAATATCACACATTAAAAATTATTGCGAATGACTCTATTCATACCACACTAAATCAAATCAAAAGGGCGACTACACCTAATCATCCAGTGATTGCCACCCATCTGACCTCAATCTTTCCTTGTGACATATCAAATGAAAGAGCCACAAAAACTGATTACTTCCATCTGAAATTAAATTAAACTAGTAATTTCAATGAAAATTAATCTTTATTAATGATGCCAAATTTTAACTTTTCAACATTTCACACAATAATATATTTAACTTTTACCAACTCATTTTCCTGACACATACAACTGGATACCAATTCATGATTAATTTGTATCTAAATTTTAATTATTCTTTTGTCCTTTGCCTTGATGGATTTGATGATGTTTGACACATTGCTTTGATTTATCTGAGCAACTTCAGACTGTTTTTTCTTGTTCTTGACATGCACTGTGCATAACTTCTATTCAACTTTCATCACATATGTCAACCTGAGGATTCTTACTAATTGTTTCACAAGGCTTCTCGGACAACATTTCACTCATGGTTTACCTTTGTTCATCACTAATAATTTGATACTGGTTCATGCAATCTGACATATGACCTATTACTTCTTTCACTAGTTTCCTTCCTACACCACCACTAAATAGCCTTGTCATCCCCTGTTCTCCTTTGAGAGTGATTGGTAAAGAAACATTCTATTTTTGGCATCCTTCATCATTTGTTTCATGACATTTGTTTTATGTGAAGGGTACTTGTCAATGAGTCTCATGGGACAGCAATCTTTGTTTTCACTAGGGTATACCCAAGCTATTTTATGTTCCTTCCTGATGTCATTCAGTCCCAAAATGGGTCTCAGTTAAAGTTTGTTATATAAGACAACACACACCCTTATCATTATACTGAAATGTTAATTGTGATTCCTCTCCTGATACAGACCTTCTTAGATAATATTGTTCATCTACAGTCCTAAGCAAAACATGAATACCAAGTAGAAACAATACCTCATTTCTAAGCTTCTCTAGGGTGTCCTTTCTGAAGATTCTACTGTCCCACAAATAATTTTCTCTTCATAGCTAATTACTTGAGACTAAATTTCAATGACACCAAATTCATTGTAGTGCATTCTTTTATTACATTGTCTAGGACTGCACAGAGGACTATGAATTTTGGACTATCAACAAAATGCC
Source organism: Haplosyllis leylae (assembly GCA_038406175.1). NCBI lineage: Eukaryota > Metazoa > Annelida > Polychaeta > Phyllodocida > Syllidae > Haplosyllis > Haplosyllis leylae. The sequence continues at coordinate 18,125 of JBCAUG010147305.1, read as the reverse complement.
AATTAATGTTATTCACCTTCAAATATTTCTAAACAGCAATAATTATTTCATACAATGTCTATCCTGGATAGAGTCTATCACCTTTAACTTCAATGACCTCAGGCATGAAATGACAAAGTGCATGTTGCAAGTTCTCTTTTGTTAATGTTTCTAAACTATTTAAATCAGCCCCATAGATACCAATATCATATTGGAACTTGTAAAAGCTTTCATTATGCCATTCACTGCAGGCTGTAACAGCTCAATTTACTTTTGATTCAGTTTAATTTTTCAGTCTTAATGCATGTGCTGTTTGTGTTTGTGAAAGTGAATTTATGTTTCCTACTCATGGCTTTTCCTGTAGATAGGAAACTTTTCAACCCATTCCATTTGTGTTCATTCAATCTAGAAAGAAATAAAACATTTTACAAATCTGTTGTGTAGTACCTGTACTTCTTCCTTTTGAATTTTTGTGAGTTACTACAATATATAAATTTTGTATAGAAACAATTCATTAAATTCACCCAATAACACATGAAATGACTCAGGTTAATAAAACAGAATTCAAATTCCTACCATTCACACTGTCCTTGTCTATCACATGCCTGGAACAATCATTGCTTTTGTCAAATATACTATTAGTTTTTCAACTTTTATTTTTTATATAATAATAATTTATTTTCTCTTGGAATACATGGATAACATGAGTAGTGTAAATGGTTAACAAAACAAACATGATCTGACTTAAATTTACTATTACCAAGAGACGGACACAATTAGGCATCCTTGAGCCATACTTACAATGTTATAAGTTTATGTGCCCTTTCTATGAACATATTTACAAGAGTATAAAGCAATTCTCAATGTAATGATAAATGTTTCATTAAAGGAAAGAAAAAAAATTGGTTTAATATCTAACATTGTTATAAAAAGCAGTTGTTCACTCTTTAAAGGTTAATTTTTACTCTATCATACATTTTTGCCTTTAATGTACTAAACCAAATTTCTGTCTCTCTGGAATAAACATTCTGTACAATAAGACTCTGACTCTTTGTTCTTTGCTTGTTTCAAAATACCAGTCATAAATTATGACAATCAGATCTTAAAATTATTCAACGGTTGATACAATATACCATCATTGTTATGACACAAGTTAGCTAGTTAATATCTATTTACAATGCTTAGATCAATCTGTAAAGAAATACTTCCAACATTGCAACTGGCAATGATAAAAATTATAAGATGGATGACAAAAAAATAATTTACAGTTTATAGTAATCAAGTTGTATAGCCATTTATCCATGCAATTGATGCTGTCTCCATTTATACTAATAAAAAGGAGAGATTCATTTACACTATTAGTGTTTATATAGTAGAGACTCATTTACACTATTAGTGTTTCAGGAGCTATGTTTACACTAATAACAGCTCTTCTAAAGGCTCCACTATCAATGTTCATCTTCAGATTTCCAATGTTGTAAGGACATTTTAGCTACTAATGTACTTATTCACCTTAGGTGGGACACTTTCCAGACGTTTCCAGTACCTGTATATGTCAGCAAAGTTGGTTGTAATACTTAAATTTCTACGAGCAACTTGTACATGTATATATTTGAGCATCATTGTGTTTTTTCTTCATATGTAACATAATCACAGTGGCCGCACTTCCATTTGACCTCATCATGTATTTTTGCATGTTTCACAAGATCTCCCTTTTGGAAAAAAAGCTTTATTACATCCTCCATGCGCACACTTAAAGGCAGCATACTGTCGATGGCACATTCTATGCATTTTGAGATCATACGCAAAAGGAAAACTTTTTCCACAGTCTCTACATGCGTAATCATTTTCACTATGCATATATCTATGACAAGTAAGTGTGCTGGGGGTGGTAAAGGACTGGTTGCACTCTGGACAAGTGACAGGAGGGTGGTTTATTTTGTAGTGATCATTATAATATAATGCCAGAATTCAACACTTGAAAGGACATGATTGGCATCTAAGTGATCTTGTCTTTTTGGCTTGATGAGATAATGGTTTCTGTGTATCCATATTGTCCTCTTTAATAGTTGGAACAGTCTTGGTCTGGATATCGGATATTTCCTTTCTGTAGTGAAAGGCTTACTGCTGTGTTTAACAGGAATGGCATTTGGCACAGGTGGGTCTTTGGCCACTTGAGTAATTTTGTTACTCGATTTTTGATGTGAGTCTGGCTTCTCAGCTGTATTGTTGTCAGGTTTTGCTACCTCATGATTATCAGTGTTGCATCTGTAGTCTCACCTCCAGGATTTTGGTTGTTTTCACTAGAACTTTCCTTCTGTGGAACAAATTTACGGTAGCCTTTTGCAGTTTTCACAGCTCTTATTCTGGCAGCTGAAGGACCTCTCAAGAGATTCACCTGACGTTTGGGACTTTTAGGAGATATTTCATCCTTTTCAACACACATGTCATTGTAAGTAACACTCTTTCTAGTGGACCATACTGGTCTGTTGGGAGCTGCAGGGGGTTTTCTTTCCCTCATGTGATAGCATCCATCTGAGGCAGCATCAATATCTGAGACAGTATTTGAAACTAATTCCAAATGTTTGCTGTTGTTCTCTATTGGGTTTTTAGCTTTATCTGTAGTTGGACTTTCTACAGATTTTGAGTCATCAGCATTGCTTGGTTTCTCATCCAGACTGGAGTAAGGATCCAGGTTTCACCAATTAAAGTCAGGTCTCCAGTCATATATCTTATCATTACTCATAGCTGTCTTAGTTTCCACACTATGAAGCCATAAATTATAGACGTCCCTTGTCACTTTAATTCCATCATGGAGATAGACCAGTTGGTGACCGTTTCCACTATTTGTGATAGCCCCAGAGTTTGTACTGTTACCACTATTCAAGGTGTTTTTCCAGTCAGGCTTAACACTAGGTCCATCTGTTCCAGTTGTATGCGTAAATTTAGCAAGGCTATGTTTGCAATCAATTCGAAAACTTAAATCCTTCAGTTTCATTGGCATCAGCAAAGTGTTTTGAATAGGCTCAATTTGGGTGTGTTCATTTTTTCTACGTCAGGATTTATTGGGGAAGTATCCACATCACATGTGATTGTCTTATTGCACATTTTCGTGGTCACTGGATGGGGTTCGTTTTCACCACTAATGACTTCACCATCATCATGTACATCATTCTTGTCAGTCTGTGAATGCTCTGTTTGATTACGTAGACCACCAGACTTTATCATATCTTCAGAAAAATCTGGTTTTACACAATGGCTTATGGTATGGTCACTACTTATAGAAGTATCCACTTGCACAAAGTCAGCACTAACTTCTGGTACATTCATGTGGTCATTGTTTTTATTGGGATTAATTAGCAGCTCCTGATTACCAGCTGTTGGATCCCCGTTTGGGATGTTCAAGTTGTCTTGGTTTACACTATTCACATCCTGGTCTGTACATGTTACTGTTCTGGTTTATACTAATCGCATCCAGGTTGGCACACACTGTGTCGTCTGTGTTTACACTATTAGTGTCACTGTTGTTTGCACTATTTGGGTGTTGATCTGCACATGCTGTTTCGTCCACGTTTATGCTATTCATGTAATTTGCAGCAACTCAAACATTTTCTTGGTTTATACTATTCCCAGAGCTTTCAAAGGGGGGGGGGACTGCTTACATCATTTATGCTATTACTATTACTATGCTATATCTTTTCAAAAATTTACATAATTAACTACACACTTTCCACTATGTGCTTGCTCATTGTTGTATTTTTGTGAATGTGGAAAAGGCTCAAAATTGTCATCTGAAATATATGAATGCTGGGGTTTTGTAGACAGAATCAAAATCATGAGTATCTCCCAGAATACTTATTTTTTAACCCAGATTATTACCCAAATAATAAAACTGAGTAATAGACATTTCTTGCCAATTATCATCTTCTATAGAAAAGACTTCCATCATGAATAGGTATCCAAAAATATCAATTCATATAAAACCAAACAACAAGACCTTCTAATCACACATGCATATCTTGTGCAACTGAAAATTATAATGTATACTTGTCAACCCCCAACATGAAACAATGACTTATTTTCATGCACTGAATTAATATTGTTGGTAGTTACAATTACTGATATGTGATTGAAAAATTCCTATCATACCCAATTATGATGTGTACTCAAACCAAATCTGATACATCAATGTCTCAAACAACAAAAGAAATTGTGACATTTGCACCCCCTTTTTAGACAATAATTATACTTAAAATACCCCAATAATAATTTTTCAAGTAAGTTGAATAATTCATTGCCATGTTTTATCACTCATAAAATCACTTGCTGCAAGCAGCTCATGATTTTCTTACATGATAAAGCACTCTAACTCGTTATTTAACAATCACATAATATTCTTAAAGACTTATAAGTTAGTGTCAGCTGCGGTTTCCATGTGGAAGAATCTAATTATACAATATTAATACATAACCAGCACCTAGAAGAGTGCGTGTACAAACATCAAAGCTTTGCCACAATAAAGAAAATTTATATATCACAACCATTTGGAGCGCAAAATTCTTGTTTATAGCTTGAGATTGTATTACACAATAACTAAGAAGCAACACGGCCTTTGTTTGATGAAGCCAAGCCTGTAGATCAGATTCTTTTACTAAGTAAATTTTAACTTCTAACATTAACACAATGTTTTATCTACTTCAGAGCCAAGCTACAGCTAGAGGTTGCTTCATAAAAAGTATTGGTTGACTTTTTGTAGTGATTTTAAGCAGTTTGGAACTGTTAAAGGCATGTTCGAGGTGAGTCGAAATGACCTGTAATCTGTAAGACTGGTCGGATTACATAGTGTCTCTCAGTCCTTACCAAAAGGCTGGATTGTCCCATACCTAATGTTCAATAACAAACTAAAAACACATTGTTTAAAGAAAGCTATTCAATTAAATACGAAGATTAAGAGGACAGGTGGGATTCTCCTCTTACCTGCCATTCAGATGCTAGAAAGTCATTTCCATAATAACTTTACTTTGGTACAATAACTTTGTTTACTAATATTTTAGGCTGCCTGTATGTGATTGAACTTCTTGAAATTAAAATTCGCTGTGCAGATGTTAACCTTGCACACAATATTGAACAAGAACAACACATCAAACAAAGTTGATTGAGTGAAATTTTATTTCAGCAAAAATTGCACTGGGAATGGGCATCAACTATCAGTAACCTGAGCCAAAAAGACCACTTTCTAAAATAACTTTCATAATCATAAGTTCCTTAACGGGAGTGCAGGAAGTAATTGCGTACAGCAGAAATGACTGTACTTCAGTGAACCATGGGTAAAAAGTATGTCTTAACTCATATCAAACAAAAATTCTACACTAATGAAAGGTACCAAAAATGGATAAATTGAACAACAGTTATGTAATTATTGGCTAAAAGTTGGCAAAGTGTAAATTAATGGCAAATAATAGTGGTAGTTTAACTGAAACAATGAGGAGATCCACAAAAACACTCTGTTTTCTGGCACTCTCTCCAAACAAAACAATTACATTCATAGCCTTGTGAAACTGATTCATATCAGTGCATTCGATTTTTCTATCACATCAAAAACTTATTAAAATTAGATACGACACCTAATACGGATATGGAAGTTGTAATGTTTCCCATTGACCACAGGGTTTTGATATTTGAAGGTAGAAACAGGATTAGCTATCGGAAACCTATCATTAGTGAAATGAGATGAGAGATTAATAGTGCTGTTAGAGGCTTAGATGAAGGGATTTAGCCAAAGGGCAGTAACCCTTAACCTGCCACAGTTCACCGCATCGGCTCATATGGTAAGACGCATCTCCAATGGCTAAATATGATGCCTTCTTTTTTCTCGTCTCATTTTTGAAAGATTAAGTGTCTGAGGTACACACTGAACTTTCTAAAATTTAACACATCGTGCCTCGGAAAGACAATACCATTTCTCAATGCTTGAGGCTAGACAATTTAAATATACATATTTATCCATCGCTTTTCTATAACTTTCTGAAAATTTTTTCTTAACTACGATACAGGTTTTTCATATCAATTTCTGGTCAAACACCAATCACATTAATTATTCCTTTAAATTGGGTATCTTTGTTTGAAATGCAAATAAAAATATCTAAATATGATCAAATTATAAAGTGTATATCTCTTAAGTTTTCTTTACTGCTGTCCTGATTTTATTTTGTCCAAAAAGTTGTAAAGATGTGACACTTATTTTATTTGTACAAATTTGAGTTTTTAGATCATATTAAATTCTGTCAAAGTAGTACTAAATATTTTCAAAGTAAATATGGAATACAGCGTACATTCTGCACACTTTAATTTTTATTTGAAGTGAAAATGTCAAAAAAATGAAGAAGATACAGCCGAATATCTAAATTGATACGGAAAACCTGTATCGCAAGATTCCCAACATGCTATTATGAAATTGGCTACATTGTAAGTTTTCTAGTGGAAATTGTAAACTACAACATTTTTCACGTAAAATGAGTCCCGCTGCAGCCAATAACTAATTCCTTCCTTTTTGGGAAAAGAGCCACAAAAATGTCATTCCAGTCATATGATCTTGTTAATTCCTTGTTTTTGGGCCTTTGGCAATAAAATAATATTTTGTCAGTTGAATTTGAAAAGGTGAGAGGCCAGGATGCAATCTGTGTCATGAATTTGAGAGGGAATCTATTCTAATTTGGAAATATTTTTCTGCCACCATGATTCCCGCGAAAATATCAGAAACCCAAAACTTTTAACAACGTTTCCCCTTCAGTTACCTTGTTAGTAAGAGAAAACTGCTATCTTTGTGTGACGTAACCAGCAAAAAGTTATTTTTTACATATTTTCCAGGGAGTTCGGTCCACGGGAACTCAGTTTTCATGGCTTACGATTAAAATGTTATTTTTCAGGAGCACAAACAAGGTTGACAACGATTTAAAAACCGTCCACAAGATAATTATGAAACCTTTCTATGTGGAAATTTATTTTGTCTTTAAGTGTTACCCACTTCTTGCAACGATGAATCCGGACGAAATGCCGCAATCAAAAGATCTGTCCAAACCACATGGTGTGAGGGCTCTCCCGTTAACTGTAATCTTACACTCAAACCAAACAATTATTCCTGAATGGCATTGTGTTCAGTTTTCATTGCTCTCAATGATCAATCTTTAGATTAAAGGGGGCCAGAGACCTCTTTGCTTCCAGGCAGCCAATTCTACATCACTTTGGTAAGGGAAAACAAGCCCTTCAACAGATTATTAGCTTCTCCAACCAGCAATGCTGCAATTAAGTTGTACACTGGCCACACCATTTGGTCATGTCAGCATTGAAAGTATTGCTTTGAAAATAAATTGATAAGCTTAATCATGCAAAATTGGATTTTTGCATTTGGTTCTGTATTGGGGGATAAGATGTTATTGGCGAAGTGTCAAAACATTGCCTTTCATTTGTACTGAAGAACCAAGGAAATGATGTAGAAGATTGAATGAAAGAGATTTTGGTCTGTATTCCAACAAAGACATCAAAAAACACACTCGTTCAATTGCACTTGCTTTAGATTGTTTAAAGCACAACTAATTGGGCTGCCTTTTTCAAAAACAAATTGTCAATTATTTTAATACTTTCATTAACGATAAAAAAAGCCAAACCGTCTTGTTCTCAAAAGTAATGTCCAAACCTTTAGCAATTCAATACAGAACTGTTTTAGTACTTGAGATCAACAGTAGCGTGCCTAATGAATTTTGTCATCAGGTATGTTAACACCATCCCTACACTGTAGGGGGCATCGCGAGTGGAAAGCCCTTTGTATGTTATTGTTTTCCTTTTAACATGGAACCCATTGCTTTTCCACATATTTCTATATCAACCCTAATTCTTTTGTTGATTGTCACTGTTGTGGACACGCTTCGTCTCAGCAGGATTTCCCTGTCTCTTCTCCACCCAAACACGTTGAAAGTGTCTGTTATACTATTAGCCCAGTAGTAAAATACACACAATTAGTAATTTTCTTCTTTATCACTAGGTATAATGGGAAAGACAGGTTTTGTCTACCAGTTGCTTGACCTTTGTCACTCTGTTCGTCTGCCTTTTTGAAATATTTTGAATGTATTGGCAAAGAAGCCCATTAGGTATTTTCGCAAGAAGTTTCCCATTGTCTCATATATGGTACAATTGAAAAAGTAAAACAGTTGCTACCCATCTGCAAAAACAGGATTTGGCAGCAATTGACGTTGGTCTGCAAAAAGTGAATTAATCATCTACACTAAATTAGGAAACAATATATATCGAAGGAAAATTTGGTATCTTGCCTGAGTTGTCAACGTTTTTTTGTGTACATCTTGGTCAAATGTCAAATCGATTTTGTCAGGACCTTTGGATAAAATCATGTTTTGGTGGCTTTGGTTGTACAAGTTTATTTCCAAAATTAACATTCGTCCAATGGTTAGAACCGAATGTGATAATATGTGCTTTATTTAAGAATTTGTAGTTTGAATATGATTGAATATGATAGGATATGTTATATTAAAAATGAAAAATTCTGTAGTATCAAACTTTACTGTTCAACCCATAAGACGATTTATTGCATATACAACGGCAATGCTGCAATGTGATTGGACAGTAAGAGGTGACTACCAGCTGGTATTCACCCCTGTGAAGCTAAGAGGTGAATACCATACTGATATTCACCCCTTACAGATGCAGCCATTTTGTTGACTTTTTTCATATCACTTCTAATTAAGATAGAATTTAATGCATATGTAATAAAATCATCACACAGAGGTTTTTACACCAATACTGGAGATATTCACCTCATACTAAATGTTTGTATTTACCTTGGCAAGCCTCGGTGAATACTCATTCATTATTCATTGAATATCTCCTGGTATTGGTACAAAAACTTCTGTGTAACTGATAGTATTAATACTTCGACGGTTATGTCTTTTTTGTACTTGAAAATAACTGTCGAGTTCCAGAGTTAATTTTGAAATTACATTGCGATTAATCTCGTATCATAACGTTTTAATACATGGTAATAAAGGAATATCAAAGTATTTGTTGCCAGTTCCATTCGAACAACAATATGATGTGCATATTGTCAATATTTAACAATGAGGGAAAGAGATAACGATGACAATCAGTGTTGGTACAGACACAATAGAATGGACAATAGCAAGTGCTGCATGATCAATTTTCTCCACAAAACAGGCTACCGTCACACAAACACTTTCATTTCAGCAAAGGGTGATCATTTAACCATAGGTAATTATCACATACATAATTGAGACAGTACATGAAATATTCACAGCTCTCAGCAGCTGGACCAGTGATTTTGTATTGATAGCCACTTTTGTAAGCAGAATTCAAGCATGAAGAGATGAAGAGCTTTACACTGATGTGAAATCATTTTGAGGTCTGGTGATCACTTTGTGCAATGAGCCAAAATGTGATATTGAACCTATTATCTTTAGCATTTCTAACATCTGCCCCTCCAACCTACACAAATCAATTTACTGAAAATTTTACTATGTTTCAAAATGACTAATCTGACATTATCTGACTATGAGTCTTGTGAAGCACTGGTTACTGTCTCTCATGAGGCTACAAGCATTCAATTTTAACTTAAAAAAACAACAAAAAGCTCATCTACGTTTTACCTCGATGTACTGCATGATGGTAATGGCGGTTCCATAACAGTAACGTTCTCAGGAAACAGTTGAAAATGGCTCTGGTTACAAGAAGCATATTTAGGACGTAATTTTTAAATGAAAAATAAAAGTAGTTAATGTTTTTTAAAGAATAATTTTGAGCAATGTTGCTTACATTCTGAAAATAGTAACGTTGAAATCTTGAAGCTTTTCTGCCCCACTGCCTTAACTTTAACTAATGCAGATAATTCATGGCCTCGGATAAGATTTAAATAAACAACAACCGCAAACATATTTTTCAATATTAAACGTGCACAATTTGAAATGCTTTGCGTCTATCGGATAGTTCTATGGCTAAATAAAATCTATTTTATGTTCATTGTTTTAGGAAAAGAAAGAAGGGTCAACTTACAAATCACAACAATGAGCAAGATGTTGCGGTAACGCTTGACAAGCCAGCTGCAGTGACAACCTGATAATAAAAGCTATTTTATATTTGATCTTTTATTTGTTTTATTACTTAGAGATGTAATAACGGGTTATTTATTAATGGCGAATGTTCTTATTGAAGAATGTTGCTTCAACGCTTGGCAGGCCAGGTGTGGTTGATACGTTGATGCTAAGTTCTAACCCTCATGACATTCGTATAACATGAAAAGCTTTTGTTTGAAAACTTTAATTCCACTAGAGGTGGAACTATGCGGAGTACATATGAAATATATTTTATTTTAATTTGGAAAATTGGGCACTTTTTTAGCTTTATGTAAAAAGTGAGGAAATGGGATATTCTATTTTGTTGAGTAAGGTGTTTCATTTTTCTGCAACAGAACTTGAAGCCATTTTTAAATTTGGGATGCTTTTTTGCGACAGAGGTGGCAATTTTGAAACTTTTTGTCACCGGGATGTCATATTAGTTTACTATTTATCATATCAGACAATATTTTAATTCATCTGATAGTTATTTATTTATTAGAGGGAACTCCAAAACATTTCATGAACTGATTTAATACATTTTAAAACCATTTTATAAACATTTTGTTGTTATGTTACTTTAATTTCGGAGTCGGACATTAAAACATATATATATCCGCATCTTTGTTTAAACCCAAGTTGCATGTCGCTTATATGGAGTTCCAGTACTTTAAAGTGGTTGGATTGAGAGAAAAGGCATCAATCGTGAGTCTTGCACGTGTTTGCGAGCTTTGTAGCCATACCCTGACCGTGTATCTGGTGCCCCTTCCCCGGGATGCACCTGGCATCGCATAGCGTACCCTAGCTTCGTGTAACCATCACAGTCTCTGATCAAAGTGCCATACCTGATTACTACAGCCTGATACCCTACCCCACAGTATATTTTGTGCCTTTCAAATGAAATTTTAATTCCCATTTATATTCTCTTGATAAATTGGAAAATTATTTTAAACGCATTATGTTGCAATTTCAATATTTTGTTATTATATGTTCTATCACAAATTCAACCGAAGAGAAAAATTCTCTGAGAAGTTAAGAAAAATAAAATAAGAAGGTATTCAAGATTTTAAACATATCAAAGACTAGCTTGTCACGCTATTACCAACAAAGAGACCAACCGCCACTATTTGAAATTGATGATCTATAACTTACAAATTTCAGAAATTCTGAACATGTACCCGTGTATCTTACTTTCCAGCAGAACACCATGAAGATTACAAGCTTGCAAATCAGCTAACCAGAAAAAGAGCTAAAAAATGATAACCAAATAACGATCTGTCATGCTCTAGATTCAATAGACCTAGAAATGCCTTTCAGAATCCGGTGTTTCTGTAAGAATAAGCAATTTCTAAGATACAGAAACAGGAAAGTATATTTTGTGTAGAAACCCCCGAGGAATGTTTTCTTTTTAAAATAAGGAAGTGTGGAGTTGTAGTCACTATTTTCAAGACATTTTAGAATGTTTCTTTATTGGAAGTAAGTTGGGGTCGAGGTTGCTGCTCCTCCTTCTTGTTTATTTTAGCCCTCTTAATTCCATGTCATGTTTCATCACCAGACGACAAGCAAGTTCATGGAATATTTTATTTTGGTAAAAAACACTGCTGAGTTAAACTTTCCAAATGAGCCCGATGGTAAAAATATTGTTGATATTTTAGAATTAATTTTGTATTTTTTTTTCAAAAACTAATAGTGATATCAGGAATTTTCAATTCATTTTAGTGGTTGGTATAATAATAATACTACCACAGGGTTATCATTTCCTCTTGGTAGATTCTGTTTTACGCAATGCACATAGCAAAAAGTAAACCCATGTCTGCAAAATGACAACAATGACAACATCTTGGCTAGATTAATAAATGTACCAGCACTGACCAAAGATGTGCTCTCATGAAATGATCTTTTTAATCCATTCTCTTCAACTAACTTCTACCAACAAGTTCTCCCACTCCGTTGGGCGAATGGGAGATCTGGCAGATAGCGTTAAATCGACGGAAGTTTTAGCGTTATTACCGGCCGCATACGAAGTATGACGGGAGGTTATATTTTCAGTTTGTTTGTCAGTCCACACTCGGGGGGGGGGGTACCCCAGTCCCAGGTTCTTTCCCTGGTCTCTGGTCCCATGGTCTTTCTGGGGGAGGGTACCCCATTCATAGGTGTTTTCCAGGTCTCTCGTCCCAGGTCCTTTCTGGGGGGGGGTACCCCAGTTCCAGCCAGGGGTATCCCAGGACAGAGGTACCCCCTCCCCCAGCCAGGACAGGACTGGGGTACCCCCACCCCAGCCAGGACAGGACTGGGGTACCCCTGCTCAGGACAGGACTGGCGTACCCCTCCTCCTCCCCCCCAGGACAGAACAGCCGAGCACTTGCTACACGGCGGGCGGTATAACTGTTGCGTTCACACAGGAGGACTTTGTTGTTATATTGTAGAAATTGCAATATTATATGTCAAGACGACAAGACGAAGGATTCTATGAGTCGGCAGCGATCAAAGGAAATGTAGCTTGCACAGGATCACACAAGGTGACAGAAAGACTGTTTAATTGACGGTTCTCTCAGCCACGAGTCTCACAAAAACGTTGCAATTACAATTCAATGTTACAGACCTGTGTAACACTATCTAAAATTCGATACTCTTCACACACCAGACAATTTCAATGTAACATTATTATCAGTATTATATTATCATATTGTAGTAAGTAGAATAACATAACAGAGATGAATTTTATCAACTTTAATGTTATGTGAATGAAACCACAAGTCTTTGATCAGCCCACAACGGATTAATATCATAATTACACAGAATTTGAAAATCATTGAAATTCTCCTTGACGAAATGAAAGACGGTCAAGTGAAAAATCTCTGTACCGCCATTGCTTGATGTCGTCTTAATATTTTTTTCGCCTTTTGCAACAACCTCATGTTAATCTCTTAAGTTTGTTCAGCGTTAAAGCAGATACAGCCAAAGTAAATTATGAAATTTCTTCCAATTCTATTTTCATTTTAAATGTTAATTTGTCAGTCTTTTTACTGTGTAGCTCAGTTAACACTAAGTAATGTATGTATATGTGTAACAGGGTCTCACCTCTTCCCTCACCTGGATCTGAGACTGAGCTGGGTCTGAAAGGCTTATCGAACGTTGCTCCAACGGACTTTCTGTGGCTGGTAGATGAACAGACACCAGCAACTGCACCAAAAAAACTTAGCACTGCCCAAAACTCTCCACTAAGCAATCCTTACAAGTTCACACCTGATACTTGAGCTTCTTTACTGACCAGTTGTCATTCCCTGTGTCCTACTCACATATTTTAACATTACATCAATGGTGACCGTCAGGAGAAACCTTAAATCATCCACCCAAATCTTGTTCACATTAAAATAAATTTTATTTGAACGAGTTACGTATAGAAGTAAAATTATCTACCCACCTTAGAGAAGGCATATGAATCAAGTTATTGATATATAATTGTTCTGAAATAAATCTAAGTTTCAAATCATGAGGTGGTGGGTACATGATAATTTGTCTACTCTTTTTACAAAATTTAAATCATGAAATAGTTCCCACAAAACAACTAAACATCGCACTGATGGTTCAGAACATGAAGAATCAGGCTTCCGATGATATTTCACATTATTATTTCTACAAAATACAGCAATTTTGGACTTCACTTCCTTGATATCTTCACACATAAAGAAGACTCAAAACCAGGGAAAATCACAAACCAACAGACAACAAAAATACCTCCACTCCTAATCATGTCAGCCCTACAGCAGAAAAGAGCCGAAGAAAAACAGCAGCAGCAGAAAACAAAATAGCAGAAGAGCCAAGAAGATCTGTACTGAGGATGAACATTTCATATCTGAACCAAGAATGGTCATCAAGAAATAAAGAGAAAGAAATGATCTTAAATATATACAGGAACAAGCAGTAATGAAGATCCAAAACATTACTAGAGAACAACTCCTGCAGCAAAGGTCAAGAACAGAGGACCAAAGAATCAGATACAGCACATCATTTAATTTGCCAAACCTAAAACTGAAGGATATCAGCATGCAACACATTCATCCTGTAGTAAGAAAGAAAAGAAACTCCACATTGAAACAAGTATAAATAGTCTACAGAAAAGCCCAGAATGTCAAGGACCTAGTGATAACTGGATTAGTTAACAAACCACCACTATAACTACACAAGCACAGTCACCAAACACAATATTACATACAAAAGCAAAGGATATTTTAACTGCCAAAGTGAATATTGCATTTATGCACATGCTACAACAAGAAATATTGTCGAGAATCCTCTCAAACTTTCAACAATTAAATAAGAGGCCATGAAAGCCATATTGGGCACCCAGGAAACCCTGTCACCCAACACTTTGGAATAAAGGTAAATTGTGAGACATCCTATAAAATTTAAATTTTGAACAAGGAACCAGATAAAAATAAAAGACTTTAATTGGAAGAGGCCTGGATCTTTATCTTGAAGACCCTAACACCAAGCAGCTTGAATACCAAGTGGTAGGATCACCAAACAGAAGGAAAAATAAAGCAAAGTAAAGTCCATTCATAAAACAAATCAATGAATTAGCAACCACAGTTGAGGCATTTTGGAGAAGATCCATTGTATTAAATGCTATTTTTGCTGAAAAAGACATGACAGGATGTCACAATCTACATTACAAATAAAACAGGAAGTCCACAGCTGTAAATTCTATCATGAAACATTCAAATATATACCACATGCATAAAACCATACTTTGGACATTGGCAGTGGGCTGCACTGATTTACTTGCAATAAGATATTCTCAAAGAGGAACCTGACACAGAATCATTACAAGACTGTGAAACACCAGCTAGAATGTAAAAAAATTATTGGAAGAGGAGAAAGTTAAGATGACAGCCCTCTCAAAAGAGAATGAAGCTCTACCAGATGAACAACTTTTTCTACAGACCCTACAAAGCAAGAAGATAGAGTTTTGAAGAAACGTGAAATAACCCTTCTACACATAAGTTTGTTTCATGTCTCAAATATATAGTGCATCAACGTACTGAAATAAAGAGTAAATGTACAGTTGAAAATGGCACATATTTTTAAATGAAAAAAGAACCATAAAAACGTTGACTGTATTCTGCAGTAACTTGCTCAGTGTTTGTCTTGGGTCTCTTGGTAATCCGCAGGACGAACCTTCAAGATCATATCAGTGGTATCAACAAATTCAATAACCACAACAATTACAATAGGCAAAAGTTGGAAAAAGCAAAGCTTCGTCACCTACGGGAAACGCTGGTTATTCTGTTAGATCCTATGTCTTGCTGTAATAGATTTTACGTATATCTGTATATTTGCAGGGTACCTCGTGTGTTTGTCAACAGCTTTTTTGATATCTAGTCATCAGACACTTACCAATTCCGACAAGAACCCACAAAAAAGAAATTCAACTGGATCAGTGAGCAGAATCCGCCAGTCACAGAAGTAAATGGTGGTGACAAAACACTGGCTATTTCCAATAGTTGTTAACAAACATTTTGGCTGTTTTATGATATATTGGTGACCAAACAAGAAGTCATTTTACGAGCCAGCTTATTTTGTATTGGTGTATTGGGATTGGTGTTCTTAATTCTTAAATTTGTACGATGGAAAACAAAAATATTAGTTCCTTCTAACAATCTTAAAAAAGCAACAGTTAGTTCCCACTTGAAAAAAACTCAAGAGAGAATCTTCCCTAGCTGTTGACTCCTTGTGGATTCTAAAGTTCTAAATATGAAAAGTATATTCTTTTAAGTGATTGTTGAACATTCTCTTGATGCGGAATTAAATTAAAAAGTTCTTTTACTAACATTTAATGTTTGAATATTGTAATAAATTGGCAGATACAATTAATAAAAAACTGAATCATGCAATGACACAAGTGGCATGTCAGGGTGGCATTGTCAGATGAGACTATTATCCAGAGCAGATTGTTCACCTGTTGTCTTTGAAATGAAAGCAAATTCATGATAGTGCCTAATTTTTTCAATAAAAAATCCACTTGGAAAACATTTCAAACGTTAATTATATCAACGGGTACTCGTCATAGCCGTTGCTAGCTTCTTCCTTTACCAAATAACTGAATTACTAGAGAGAATCACTAAAAGAAATGAACAATAAATCGCAAAGGTTTACCAGATGGTAATTTTTTCTTTTCTTCCCAGGTATCATCTTCTGGAATCCAGGGAAACCGAAACTTAATATACCTGAGTTAGGATTCTGTTAAAAAGCTTGAAAACAAGATGTGTTAAAAAAGAGATCACTGTTTCTTTTGTTACCTCAGACACAACAGTTCTATCTGACTTTGCAGTCCAGTACCCTGTGTACAATCTGGATTAAAATTTAAAATGATGTTTATCAAATTTTTAGAAAATCAAGAAAGGTTCTGTATTACTTAGAACTGTGCGCTGTGTGACTTAGAATTTTGCAAGCAAAATTTATGTTAAGCTTTGATACTTCGTTGAATAAGACAGAAATAATTAAAATAATCGACTGGTGATCACAGCAAAATCTACACAATAACTCAAGCTATTTTCAGTTTGTCTTTGATGTTGTTGATTAACAATGAGTAAAGAGTTGCGTAGATAGGGTTAAAAGAGATAGTTTCATGTCAATGCACCTAAAATTGGTGGAGAACTGAGTACAATGTGGGCCTCAATGGCGCTAGTCAGATGTGGAATTGACTGTGGCGAGTCAGTGGTTTGAATCTGATAATGTGGCTCATGTTTTATTGTGCTTTCTTGATGGAGTCCACACACACATGCATGCCAATACAGTCAACTAGACCCTTGATGTGACAACATGCAGCATTTTTGTGTCGCCAACATCTATTCTGGGGCACGTGCACATTGAGGGAAGGAGGGTGGTTTCTCATACCCCAGACTGCAGCTGCCACTCCGGATTCTCCGTTGTTATGCAAATCATCAATTAAATAAGCTTACTACTTGCAATTCCCTTAAATATGTACACTTGTAATTACAATTAAACTTTCAAATACAAGATTACACAATGACGAAGGAAACGGGTGTAAACAGCCAATTTTAATGAAGAAACTACGTGTGCCAATAATTAATTAGGTGCGTTGCGTAGATGTGAATTATCTGGATTTGCATCGGTGTATGGCACTAGAGCCAAAATAAACACGTTACCTACCATCTCTTTCAATACACTGGATATCATTGCAGGAAATATTAGTTAATAATATTGCTAAAATGCCAAAGCTTCATTCATTATATGAAAGGGACAAGAAGCGCAATTTGTTTAATTTAAACTGTATAATTCTTTTGCAAAATTCAAACATTTTCACACGACCTCCCCGCTGAAAGCCGTAATTACCTACAAATTAGGCCCCTCATAAAATACTTGTAATCTTGTGTACGAGCAACTTAGCGTAATGAAAAGGGATAGAAATTGGAGTATTAGTTATCACACAGCTATTTTATGCATGTGACATTAAATGACTTTTATATGCAGTGAAACATGCAAGGTTTCCATTTAAGGCACATGTACCCTCATGTGTGCGTTCACTTAAAAGCGTTCATCGGGAATGTCTTGAGGGTACAAACATAGACATCAATTTCCTTATGATGCTATTTATTCGGCCAGTAAAACTGGCACACTATCAAACGAAATCTGCCGTCAAATATGTAATAAACGTCAATAATAATATAGTTGAGCAATTGCTGGTAATGTACGAAACCAATTTGCACAATTACGAGTCTCAACCAAATTCAAAATGGCCCATGTGGTCACTGAGTGGAGAAAGATCAACTGATGTGTTTGTATGACAGCAGAACCATAGTAGTTGGAAAGAAACCATATTATTTCTGTTGTCGTGAATACTTGTGCAGACAACATTCACAGTTAATTAATTAAATAACAAGAAAGCCAGTTGGCTTCATGCAGAGCTGTTTTTTCTTGTTGTGGTCTTATTTGTGGTGTGATCTTTTGTTCATTTTGTAGTAACTCAAAGATACCAGAATAAGATAT
>JBCAUG010147195.1:0-20578 GCA_038406175.1 Haplosyllis leylae | reverse complement strand
GGCTATGTTCACGATCTCGGGTACCCCCCCCCCCCCATTTAACAAACACACACCCGTGAAAAGATAACCTCCCTGTCGTACTACGTACGCGGTCGGTAAAAATGTCACAGTTCTTTCTCGCTCAGTAGGAACTTCCCGTTACTTGCATTGTTACCGCCCGCATCCGGAGGATTGGGAAGGTAATGTTTTCAGCTTTTTTTGTCAATTCGCTGGCCCCAGGTCCCCTTCAGGCCTCTCGGGGGTACCTCTTGGCCAGTATAGAGTTATTCCCCCCCCCCATGCATGCAACCAAGACGCGGATATGTCACGAGTGGTATGCCTCTTGTGTTCATGCGGGACTTTCTTGTTTAACATATTCACTGCACTGGGGGGGGGGGGGGGGGGTTGAATAAACGAAAAAGGAAGGAGTCTCGTTTTAAGTAGTTTTTTTGAACACTGTGATGTCAACAACCACTTTTTAAGGCCAGGCGACTGCACTGTCGGTCTGTCGCCTCAAAAAGTAACAACAATTTATAAAAAGGAACAAATTAGAATGAAACCAACCGTGATGCTTCTGTACGTGATCGGCTACTCTGAAGCGCCGCACATTTTCAAATTCACACACATGACATTTGTACATCACGCTGAAAATATAAAAAGGTCTTTTCGTCTTTCGAAATTTCCACTCACAGATATCAATGACGACACATGGCAAACATGACGTTACGCAAGAATAAATACGATGTGTTTTCGAGAGGAAACCATATGGATTGGGTTGCTTCATTTACAACTGTTCGACTAGGCATCCCAATCTAATACACATTATACTTACTTAAACATGGCACTGTAGTCTTTGTGAACTTGGGCCATGTGTAATCTCAGCGTTCTCATGTCTCTGTATCTTTTCTCACAATACTTGCAAACAACTTTTTTTTCACCTGAAACAAATAACAATGTCGATTTGTACTTGTTAATTTCCTGATTTTAAGTTATTTAAAACATCGTTCACAAACATGAAAGAACAATTTAAATGCATACCGATATGAAGCTTTTTGGTGATATTTAAAACTCCATTTGTCGTAATTAGTAATTAATTTATCTCAATTTGTGGAAATTACAGATTGACTTACCAGTTGAAGTGTTTGGAAAAGCAATTTCAAAAGAAAAACATCATGCCATTGACTCGGATTAAATTAACTACATTTTATTTGTACAATTTCTAATACCAAATATATACATTAATACATAATCAAATTCATAAATATAGTCGATAACTCAACAAGCTAATGTTTTTATAAATTTATCAGTTTGTGCTGCTTTGTTTCACTGCATTTTTTCTGTTAAATTTCTATGTTCCTGATGTAATATCTTAAAAGTTATATATGTACACTGCACAGAGCACGCATCCTCTCTTCATATCAAAGCTAACTTAAAATGTTGAGAACTACCATTCGAGCTACATTTTGATGTCATCATAAATATGTACAGTGTACTTCTCAAGGAACATGCATGTAATACACCACTTGTTCCGAGTTCTGACCACCAATCGTTGTTCCGTCATCAAGCTTTAGGATTCCACCCTGACCAGACAACAGCTGTGCGATTTGGTCCGGCTGAAGTTCCAATGTTTGAACATTTTCTCCTGCTACAGCTGCTTCAATTTGGCTGACGGCGGTCTCATTTTCAGCCACAATTTCACCTTCTGCCCACGTCTCAACTGCCTCCGTCGTATTATCAGCATCGTGCACGACGTGTTGCACGGGAATACGTGTGATTTCTGCAGCTGATTCTACAGCCGATGGGTCGTAAGTGTAACTGGACATCAGCTCCTCATCTGTGATGGGAAAGTTTCATTTCATATTTCTGAGAAATTAAATATTCTATCCTCAATATTCTGCGACATTGCACTTATAGTGACTTACCATCAGTGAGCCTTGCCACGGTGTCCTTGTGCTTTTTGTATGTGTATGCACCATATTGTGGGTTTGCTCTTAAAAATTCAGCTTTCTCGGCAAGGCCTGAAATAGAAATATGAATGCAAGTATTAGAAGAATACCAATGTTCCTACTCAGCTTGCTTAGCCTGAACATAAAATTTTGAAATATATTACCGTTAATGACAAACTGCTAGTTTTCAAAACCACAAAGCCAATATTTTAGGGACAAAATCAGAATAAATTTCGCATTAAGAAACGCAAAAGCATACCATGGCTTCTCTGAATGTGGTCTGCCATTCGTGCTCTTCGGAAGTTGGTATACTGACAATGTGGGCAGTTGTACGTAATACTACAAATAACAATTGGCGCAATGAAACGATAAATTGACGTACCATGAAGTTTCTCTATGTGCGATGCCATACGGACTCTTGCGTGAGTACTATACTGACAATGTGGGCACGAATACAACTTGCTACAAATAAGATGGAAGACGAGCGATTTAAGAGTTTGATTCACAAGAGAAACAACCAATTACAGTGTGCTTAATTTACCAGTATCCTTTGATGTTGTACTTCTCTACATAAGTGAAGGAAAATAGAAATGTACATACCCCACACCACTGTAGTCGCTGTGTGTCGTTAGATGTCTGTCCAATGAGGCTTTAGTTCGGAAATCTGTTCCACAATGTCGACACTTGAAGACCAGATGACCTATGAAAATTGGGATATTATTTGAACTTTAATGCCTTGTATTATGGGCATTTTCGTTTCAAATACAGAATTTTGATTTAAACTCAAAATACAAAATCTTACCGTGTTTCTTTCGTAAATGCTTGAGCATGTCAGCCTTCAAGTTGCAAGACCAGTTGCACTTATTGCACGAGAATGCATGCGACTTCGCATGATGACGTAAAATGTGTACTTTCACGGAATACTGCGTCGCAGAACGGAAACTGCAGTGCGGGCATCTGGTGGTGTTCGTCGGAAAACACGTACAAAGGGAAAGAAATGAAGATACGACGAATTAGTACAATGTGATACATACCATGAGTACGTTTGATATGTGTATTGAGGTGACATCGGCGCACAGATCTGAAATTGCACTGCGGGCACTGTAATCTAAACGCGGTGCTGTGTTTTGTTCGGAAGTGAAGCGTGACATTGTATTTAGTAGCAGAGCGGAAGCTGCAACCTTCATTCGGACACCTACAAGCAGATACAGTAGTGATTTAGGTGATTACACTCTCACGCTTCTATCAATAAATTGCGAGTTTACTATAGTCTTTTTTTTTTAGTTTAGTTGACAAAATATTCCTCAAATTTCTTTTTGTAAGCTTTTATCCACAAATCACTACTGTATCTGTCAGTTTACGTTGTGAACTTTTAAGTGTTAAAATATCTTCGTTTTTGTAAGAAAAATATAAATCTTCATTCGGTCGATAATATTTCTGAAAACAACAATATCTTCTCAACATGAAAGGACGAAATAAACACACATCAGGATTGTTTGTGTCTCACGGTATTGCTGCATCTGAAATGAACACAGCGAAGATCTATAAATTTCAATTCATTCTTTGATATTTGGCGTCTCTCGGAGTGAAAGGTTGCACTACAATAAATATTGACCATTGATATTGAAAACTAACAGTATTTTTTGGGACGGGCACTTTGTACACGCAATTTTAGGATCTAATTTACCATAAGATATTTATTATATTATCAAAACTTTCTTTCCTTGACAATGCGAATGAGCAGAGAATATCGAATAGGAAATGAAACTGTACTTACTTGTGGTTCTTCTCGTTCTTATGCACCATATTGATATGAGTTGTTAACAAAGCCTTAAAGAACGTAGTGTAAGTCGCACACTGATCGCATCGATATGGTTCAGCTCTGCAAAATCAAACTCGTTCATAAATTGCAATCATAACCATTAGAATAAACCTAGACCTCCACGTGCTGAGAGTGAATGTTCATTCACAATGCTGAGCAAAGCCTCGTTCTACCGCCTCTCTGCTCCTGAAAGAAAAACTACAAGGTGGCGTTAATTTCCTTTGGACAAAGGTAATACATTCTTACTCGTATTTCTTCTCGTTTTGATGAACTTTCTCAATGTGCGTTTTAAGCCGGCCTTTGTCGTGAGTCGTATAATCTCCACATTGATCACATCTCAGTGGTTCAGCGCTGTACAGAACAGAACTTGGTTGAAAAAGGCAACTTCAAAGTGTTGAAAAGGCAATTTTAAAATAAATACTACGTTTTAATTTGATTTCCAGTTTATTGTTTCATAACCGTTTACTTATTGTGTTCTCACATTAGATAAAATATATTTTGTTAAAAACTTTTTTTATGTATTACCTTGAACCATCCAAGTTCTTGTAATGAATATTTCTGGAATGACTCTGTAACATTCTCTTGTTGTTTGCAGAGAAACCACACTCTGCACATTGGAAAACTGAAACGAAATAAGACAACGCATTAATACGTAAAATCCCAAAACAAATCCACTGACAATTTACCGTTTCCGGTGAGGCCATTTGACAGTTATTCTTAAGACACATCCTTACTTTGGTCACTGTGAATATTCTTCAAATGACTGCTCAGACACATTTTGGAAGCCAAGATTTTTCCGCAGATGTGGCACATGTGATTAATAATTCTGCAAATAACCAGTGATAGTTACATTTAATAAACATAAAATGAACATTAGACCAACAAGTTTTCCCAGTTGAACAAGGGGAACGATTATAGTTGAACTTTGAATACTTACTTGTGTTCCGCTCCCATATGAGCGTTGAGCTCTCGTTTGTAGTTTGTAATATACTCACAGTTCTTCACTGAACATCTGTATATGATATGGCCCTTGAAAGTAAATAAATATAAAGATATAAAAAGATGTCAAAAAAGGACATGTGTCCTCCAAAAATTTAAAATAAAAAAAATGTAACACTAAACCTTAAAACTTATTTGACAATTAGTCTTGCAGAGTGTAACGAGTTTATTTACTCAAAACCTACCCTATGTCTGTCCTCCCAATGAGCCTTCTGTGATTTTTCATCCACAAATTGTGCCGTACATTTTTCATCCAAACACGGTAACATCTTGTAATCTGCATGAAACAAGCCAAAATGTGGAAAATACCAAGAAAAGGCGAAGTACGGTCAATTTGTATCACTAACAACCATGGGTGAATAAAACGTCCAACATACCTTTGTGATTTCGACGTACATGATCTTTCATTAATTTTGCATTCTTAAAGCCTAGATTACATACGGGGCAGGCCAGATAATCACCCTTCAGTGACATCACATGACACTGTAAAAAATACAACGTAGAATCTTAACAAACAGGGTTCTATCAATGTCATTCTGCTGAGAAAGCATCGATCTGAATACACCGTTCACAAATGAGTACACACCATCATCAAGACTGTGCTTTGAGTCCTGAAGTCACAATGATCACATACATATTCATCTTCCACCCAGTATTTATCACCGAGCTCTTCTTCGGGTGGTACGTCTTCCTACAAACAAGTTTATTAATGCAAACAACATTCTATTTATGTGACAAAAATAAATTTTGGTTGCAAGCGACTGAAAGTTTACTTTGCATCCTGCTTACCTTATACCGTACTAAATGTGTAGCTGCCTTCATGTGCAAGTCGTAATCGATATGACGCAAATCTGTGAAAAAAGAGAAAACATCACAGTGAAACATACATCAAAAGTCTCTATTTGAACATTATCTCCGTTGTAACTTGTTAATCTGCCTGCACAACGATTCAAAGTATCTGAGGCCAGTAAAGCCTACGCTTAAATTAATTGGGTTTAAATTTAGGACACAACAAATGTACTCGCCTTGTTTCGCCATTTCTGGGTGAGTGTCTTTCAGATGCTTTCGTAATAATATTATTAGGTTGATCAAAGTCACTCCGCTGAGACACTCAAACTGAACATCACAAAGGCTACATCTGCAATTCAAGAACAATGCTGCTGCTGTATGATCCATCCATGTACTAGTATTTTACTCTGGATATTATAGAATACTTGCTCATTTAAAATGAACTCTTATTTAAATCAAATTCAATTGCTCACTTATACATGTTCTCCTCGACAACATCAAAATATTTCCATATTCGCAATCTCTCTACAGTTTCTCCAGTGTTTTCATCGGTCTCGGAGTATGGCGTATCTAGCCAGGCAAGCAACGTAGCTGTACAATGAAAATTAAGTTTGAACACAGGGGTTATCCTTCAAAGCATGTTTTGCTTAATACTTGACTGTTACATTTACCAATAGTTCTCTTTTGAAAAACAAAAATTTAACCCAATTCAATTTCACACACACGAAAACAAATCCAAATCCTCACCTTCAGCTTGCAGACTTTGTTTAAGTGCAACCGACTCTTTGTCTGGTTCTTCGTCTGATTCTAGAGCCTCAAACTTAAGTCCCAGTTGTTGCTGCTGCTCCTGAAATTGTTTTTCAAATCAACTGAGTGTACTGCATACAGGAAGAAAATGTTTACTGGTTTTGTAATTTGACAAGCGAATCTCTTGAGACACTTTGAATTTCAAAATTCCCCACCTCGATTATTGTTTCTGCGTGTTGTTTTTCCAAGTGAACTTTCATGTTTGTGGTGGAGGCATCCCAGATTTGTACAACTTTGTCACATAGTGTGCACCTATAAAGTTCATGAAATATAATACACCTAAAGCACGATAACGTAGTCCGATTTAGTAACTTCATTTTTAGATGAGAAGATGATCAGTATCATCGATCTGTCTCGTCCATCAAATTAACTGAAGGTCTATCTCATGAAAAAATCATACGTTGCTCGCTTCTTTCCATCAGGAAAAGTCTCTTCGCTGAGCGTAAAGTACTTCCACACAGCAGATCTCTTGCCACCAGTTGCAGTGTCCTTGTGAACGGTTTGGAAAAACGACTTCAAAAGAGCCTCTGTAATAATTAAATTTATATGTAAGTTAAATACACACAGCGTATTCACGATATTTGCATCGCTAAATCAGACAAGCATAATAATCATCAGCCGTTTAATGTAACACAGCTCTAGCATAATGAAAGAAAAAAGAAATCTGTAATATTACAACCAACTTACTTTTCGTTTTTACGGCCCATGGCGAATCGTCGAACAACGCATCAGTCACTAAAATGTTAATGTTTATCTTAATGCCAATCGTTTACAGTTAGTATCATTTAATGCAATTTGGAAACAAAAGATACTTTTTGCGTAAAACTTCACAAAGTCAACTGGGTACCTGCAGATTCTGAGTCTTTCAGTTTGACTTTCTTCGAACCGCGACGTGAGGAATATCCCTGGGTTTCTGTATTTGTATCAAGTGCCATTTCCAATTTATCACGATTTTCCTGGAGAAGCAAAACATAGTAATGGTCGAGCCTGCCGATAAAAATTTCTTTACGCAACAGAAAAAATAACTACTCTTCAAATTATCGCATCAAAGAAAGTACGCGTGATATACCTGAACAATGAGATCTTTATGTTGTGCTTTGAGATGACTTCTCAGTGCACCAGTTGATCCTCCTGGCATACTTTCTGACTTGTTGCACACTTTACAGCTACAAATAAATGTAAATCATTTCTGATTTTTAAATATTGTTTTCAAATGAAAAACAATTTCTTGATAGCAAGGTCACAAAAAATTCTATTACAATATTGGATGTTGAAAACATAATCAAATTTTAAATTGCATTAACTTTTATAAAAACATAGGAAAAAATAAAAAGTTTCTCAAGAAATTTCGCTCGCTTTTTCCAGTTTTCCATGATTAATAATCAAACTGCTTACATGGCTCTCTTGCTTTCAGTCTCTCTTGTAAAATATTTCCAAACAGGGGAGCGTTTCATGGGTTTGGTGAGACCGGCACCTACATCTGGCGAATAAATCTCAATGGATTCCGTGGTACGATCATACGTCATTAACGAGAAGAAGGCATCCAAAAGGCTTGCTGTGGAAAGAAGACACACAGCTGTGATTCATGAAAATCAGTGTCATGCTTTGGATACATTTGTGAAAATTTGATTTGCCTCTATGAAGATAACTGAAAAGAAACTTACCCATAGTATACTTCCGCTTTTCTCGTAAACCTGAAAAAGGAATGCGTAGAGTAGTACTTGTAGATTCCAACTAAATTTCTTAAACTTCAGATGTTGAAATGATAACTTATTTCAAAATGAACGGCTATTATAATCTCGTTTTGACAACATAGTGTTTGTAAATCAGACAGGTACCGCTTTTCCGTGACTTTGGTGTTTGGGGCGAGTCATCGTTTCCGTCATTTCCCTCCTCATCACCGGCTTCCGGTTCACTTTCACTAACTACAATAATATGACACTTAGCTAATTCCATATATGATGAATTTTTCTTAAATTTTTGCACCAAAATTCCGTGGCAAAAACTTAAAATTCATATCACATTAAAATAAAGATCAAAATGTGCATTCGTACTTCGCCGTTTGATGGCCTTGCTCTTTGGCGTCGTGGGTCCTGAGGAGTATTTCTTTAATGAAATGTCCTTGTGATGTCTCTTCATGTGCTGCGTCATACTCGATATAGCTGAACCGGGTCGATTCACTAGCATTTGACACACCAGACATCTAAAAGGCATGAATTGCGATGTTCTTATTCGATAACGTTATTAATCTATTAAAACACACTTTAAAACAAATAATGGGGTAGTTGCACATTTAAAAGGGGAATGCTTTTGACCATTGTGTTAAGCTTCATCTGATTCTGTGATTTAATTTAACTGAAGAAAGACCTCTTGCGTGAACGCAAGAGGTAAACTGCCCGCTGCATAGTAAGTGCTCGCGCTGCTGTCCTAACCGGGCAGGGGGTACTACCCTGGGTGCCTCCCTGTCCTGACCTGGCCGGGTGGTTCCTATCCTGACCTGGACAGGGGTGGGGGGTACCCCACGGACCCTCCTCCTGACCTGGCTGGGTACCTCCCTCCCTCCTGTGGACAGACAGACTGATGGCGGTGAAAACATTACTTTCCCGTCGTACTAAGTACGCGGGCGGTAATAAAGAGATATGACCAGATGATACAATATGGAGAAGAGTGAGATGAAGGGGGTCTAAAAAGTTGCTCAGAATGGCCTGAAACACAAATGGTTTTGGAGTTTTTAAGATCGAACGAAAATTTGAAAATTGGAATTTTTTTTGCAAATGTCCACGGACAACCGGACAGACACAAAAGTGAACAGATAAGTCGCTGAGCTCTTGAGACGGCACGACTGAAGACATCAAGTTAAATTTCACGAAACAAATAATCTACAGAAGGTAAAATCATTTTGCGCACAGTATATACTACCTTGCCATTTGTTTTCCATCTTCACTCTCATCGCACACTTCGAAATAATTCCAGATCGCACCAGACTTTTTCTTGGGAAATATTACGGGACTTTCTGCGGCCTCTGCGGCATTTAAAGGTAAACATTAAAATAATACAAAAGAATACATATGGCTGAAGGCATGACAATATTTCTAACAATCCCATTCGTAAGTTGCAAACACTTGCCTCTACGAGATCGGTCCTTTCGAGGGGTGTGACCAGCTTCACCTGCATCAAAGTCTGGGTCCTCAGCAATGCTCTGTTAATATATTCAACATTAATATATTATTTAATATGCAAACCTTGAGAAGGATGTGAAATATTCAGTGAACTATTCCTTAACTCCCAGTATTTCTTGCTTGGCAACAAGTAGTATCTGAACATTTTATTTGTTATGCGAAGTTAACGAAGTCCAACTGATTACATATATGTATTCATAGTTTAATTTCTGTGTCCGTCAGTACTTCAATGAAGAAATGATGTGATAAGTGTAAGTACATTCTACGGTTACTAACCAACAAAATTTCAGCTTTGTGGAACTTGGTTAAATGATGTCGTGCAGCAGTCACTGCTCGGACGCGACTCACAAATGATTCATCGCAAATGGTACATCTTTAAGAAAATAACTAGAATTTAATGATGTTTGATTCAATGCAAGATCATAGAACCATGTGGACAGATACGCAGTATTTAAATTGAGAAAACTGACTGGTCATCAATGTAAGAATCCTTTAATATACACCTTTCAAAATGCGTGTCGCAATAATAAATAAACATTAACAAAAACAATTGTCACATTGATACATAAATTGGACAAATCCAGTTATTTTTGAAAAGACCTACTTTAGTGTTTCCTTGCCATCGTCTGTTTCCGTGGTCATGTATCTCAGAACACGTGACGAAACTGCCAAATACCTCACAACGACCGAATCTGTAAATAAGAGACATGAATGCTTGACTGTTCACATTTTACAAAATCCCTTGCAACATCGATCTGCATTTCTGAGTCTACTGTTTTCACCGAAGGGGCACAATCACTTGTAGTTGAATAACTGTTGATTACAACAATAAGTTGCAATCATTTACTTTTGGTAACTCAAAATAAAAATTAGTCGTACTGTTATTGTTTTTTCTTACCTGGGTCGTCAATGTTTGTGAATGACACGCTGGGCTGAACTGCCAAAATGCTACGAGATTCTGGTTCAGTCTGAAACATTGCAGGTAAGTCGTTTCACGGTGATTGTAAAACACTGCTGGCCTCAAATCAAATCAACAAATGAATACAAAATTACATACGACAAAATTATTACTGCTCGTTCCGTCTTCATTTTCCTCCATTTCCACTTCAACTGTGGTTTGTCCATCTTCTCCTTCTACAGTTCTTAGGAGCTTTAAAGCCTGATTTAAAATTGAACACAGAAACAGGAAGGGTGATTTCCTTATTGCTCAAATACAATTTGGCATAATAATACAGAATGGAGAAAGCCTCAATTCTCACCGAATGTTGCGAATTTTCGACTTCGGGCGACACGTGTTCACTGGTTGATTCTGAAATGGATACATTCAACAAACTGTACATTCCCTATGTTTCGCACACTTAATATGGATTTGAAACATTTCTTTCGATGCGAAAACACGCAGTTTACATAATATCTGTTCAGTGGTCACTTTTTAAGTTCTGGTAAACTGTACAAAAGGGCATTTTAAACAATTCGCTCCATCAGCAAGAAAAGTGAGGTGTTTACTTCAATCTCTCACACAAGAGAAACACTCCTTACCTGCTTTTAGTCGCGAATCAACTGGCGAGTCTTCTTCTGGGTCTGGACCTGTAGGAAATAACGACAATAACATATGCCTTATTAATTTTTAGACATTTGTCTTTCTTTAAAATAAACGACTAAAAGTTTGCTGGGTTTTCATTTCATGAATATTATGCAATATCTACCTTCCTGTTTTATTTCATTCTCTGCCAGTGTCACCTGCGGTTTAGACTGAATCAGCTTTTGAATGATTGAAATTGCATTGTCAATCCTACAAAATTACATGAACATTGTAAGGGTACTAGAAATATATCTAGATTGAAGCATTCCTTTCTTTCAGTGTCACATTGTCGAATTCTCGTTTCATTTATCCAAATTAATATAAAATAAGAATTCTAGTATCAGATCATAGTTGATTAAAATATACAAGTTTTAAGAAATATCTATCAAAACTCAGACGTCATACCTCAACATTCGTGCACCGTTCAGAAGTTGGTGAAGATCTACTCCATTTATTTGCAAGTACCCCTTGTACATGAAGTCGAGAAGGCGAACAAGGATATCTTCCTTCACAAAGTCCACTTTCAACATGAGCGACTGAGCTGCTGTTCCTGTCATGTCATGATTCAAAGAGTTTTAGGATATTGTTTAGACACAACTGTCTTCCATTATGAGTTCGTCCAATTGGACACATCCATACATCAAATGTTTCTTGAAAGGTGAGAACAAACCTGGTTTAGGCGTCGTGTACTTGTAGAGTAAATTTGCAAAGTGCGGTGAATATGCAGCTAGAACGAGTCTATGGGCGTAGAATACCTGAAGAGCCAATGCACAACAGATAGGGTATTACAAAGTCATATTTTCCATAATTCATGAAATGGAGACATGAAAAAGCATTTACTTGCTTCAAATCATTACCAATATCTAATCCACCGTTTTTTAGGAAGAGCAACTTACCTTTTTACCACTTAACAAAGCAACGTCGCTGAAACGAGCCTTTCTGTCTTTATCGGTGCAGGCGTACTTTAGCAGTTTGTTACTATGTGGCAGTAATGGGATCTTCAGATTCTGGTCAATCACTACGTCTGATGCCATTGCTATTAATTACCGATCTGAGAAATTTAAACGTACACACGGATTACTAAAAGATTGTCCCTTTGGTTAGTCCGTTCGTTTGTACCCATTTAAAATTTAAATATCTACAGAGAATTGAAATGGTCAGGGTTGCCACGCTCCAATTAATACCAAATTCCCCGTGTTTTCCCTGAGCTCTTGCCATTTTCCCTGTGTTTTTTGTTGACAAAAAATAAAATATTTAAATTTGTAAATAGCCTCCACCACCCCCATAGCCATCCTTTCCTTTCCAAGTGAACCATAAAGGCTTCAATAGATTTACTTCAACAGCCCCCTTAACAATTTATAAAACAAGAGTCCAAAGTTCACAGACCAAGATCCTGGGACAACACAACCAGAGAGTAATTTCATACACTTGAATTACAAGTTCATTATTTTTCTTAACTCTCAAACTTTTCCCTGTGTTGGTGGAGAATTCCCTGTGTAGAAACATAATCTTTTTTAGCAAATTCCCTGTCTGGAAAAATGGACTTTCAAATTCCCTGTTTTCCCTGTGCCGTGGCAACCCTGATGGTCAGAAATCGACAGGGGTGTCTCACAATGACGTGCATCCCTACGAGCTCTTTTTGCCTTTGAGCTTCTGCTTGAGAGTTTTGGATACAGTCGGATGCTAATTCACCAACTCGTTGGATATACAATCGAATCAGCATCCGACTGTCAAATTAGCATCTGACTGTATCCAAAATGGCAAAGTAAATATTATTGTTTAGGTTTTGTATACAGTCGGATGTTAATCAGTCGGATACAGCCAAATTAGCATCCAACTGTACACAAAAACATAAATATTTTGATTTTTAACTCAAACACAAGCTCAAACTCAAACAGAGGTTAAAAACGCACACACAATTACATAATAAAATTAGTAATTAATTAATTGTATTCACAGAAATAGCTCCAAGAAGGGACGTTTTAACACTAACATCAATGGTGGAAAATTTACACACAAGGAAAAGGGTCGTCGTTATGCAGAACACAGGATGCAGAGTAATTTCATACTTGCCACCTCGTATTACTTAGGAAAAGTGAAAGGCTTTTGTTCGTAGAATCTAGTCCCTATCATAGTATCGTGTCAATTCACTCATGTCGAAAATTCGAAAAAATAAACTGCTTTGATGATGCCTATGTCCCTTTATTGGCTTTTGAACCGTATACCATACTTACTGGAACAAATCACACCAAACAACGACACCTTAACGAAGCGCCAATGTCCTCCACCGAGTTTCTGGATCCACCACTTCGACTTTTGGTCTTCAGTAGATCTAGATCTACTAGGGTGCGGCTTGCACTTGAAATTTATATTAAAAAAAGAAAATCAGAATATATTTGAAAATAGTTATTGATTTCGCCATGTACTGTATGCTCTGTTGGATTTCCCTCCAAACATTTTACTCATCAAAAAATGGGTCACCGAAAGAGGTTCGGTCAAAGCGGACGCTAAAAACGAGTTTGGCCAATAGAAATAACTACACAGCAGACAACTAATTTGAGACGTTATAAACTTACCTTAGTACTTACAGAGCTCAGCTACATGTGATACAGACTTAAAATCGTTCTCTTGACAGGTAAATACAAAGAAAATAAGTGAAACGTCTTCTCCTAACCGTAACACCCAATTATCGTCCATAGGGCAATTGACTCTCTAATGAAAAGAGTTCTAAATATGGTTTCCAACAACCTGCGGCCACAGAAACGTGTTTGTGCATAATTTCCCTTCGTTGTCTAAAAAATATAACTTATGAAATATTCATTGACAAATAAGGAGACATTTATTTATCACTGAATTACTACAATTAAATTGTAAAAAATTGCAAAATCACTGAATTACTACAATTAAATTGTAAAAAATTGCAAAAATCTAACTTTTTATAGATTCTCTAAATTCCGCAATTTCTGCCATTATTTTCCTCCCTCATTTGCAGCAGAAATGAAAAAAGTTCGCTATCAATGTGGTTGAAACCTTACTCTTATTTGGTAGCTTACAGTAGATTTTCTTTCTTTGAAAAACTCGAATTATTTAGATCTAGATTTATCCGGATCCACGTAAAATGAACAAGAGATAATGGAATCATAAATTAATTCATCATATAAAGCACCAATTTATTGAATGGAAATATCAGATAAAACCTTTCAACAATGATATTCAGGAGTGGTTTTCGGGCACAGTACATTTGCTGGACAGTAACTTTGCTAAAAACTTGCAGAATGTGAGAATATTTTTAAAAGTGCTTCAAACCAATTAGGCAGAATTTCTGAAAAGTATAAAGGCAACATGATAAGGGGATGACTGGCATTCGTTCTCAAAAATTGATCTATACTTTTCTTTTGCTTTGTGTTTATTGCAATGAAATCTTTCAAAAGTGCAAATTTTAAGATTTGGACCGTAAATAATCAGTTGAGCATTGGTGACGGAAAATCACCCACTGGGGGTCAAGATGCAGTTTTAAATACTTTTCCACAAAATCAGAGTGATTTTAAGGAACCAGTTGACAGCCACAGCGAAGATAATTCTAGCAGCCAAACCGTAACAAATTCTCTGATAAGTTTCACTTTGGCAGTATTGTCAAGCATTTTAATAGCAATAGGAACAGCTTGCGTTCAGGTAAGTAATCTACCTCAAGAAGTTCAGTTAACTGTGTGTCTCAGATAATCTTTGCACTTAAACAATTTGAATAGATTGTAATTCTGACTTGGTGCAAAAGATATGAGAAAACTTTGAACATTTAGTTCTTATAAAAGAATAGTGAAAGTGGATTATACGGGTTTAATTCTTCATATTTTCTTTTGCTTTTAGCTGTTGCAAGGAACAGTGCCCGACTTTCAGCTGACTTTTATGCGTTGTTTTACACAATTTCTCCTCCCTGCTATTTATTTCTGTTATCGGAGGAGGTTACCAACAGTTAAAAGACATCATTGGTTCTGGGTTTTCCTCTACTGCTTTTTTGTTAATGTATTCAATTTTACCAACTACTTGGCAGTTAACTACATTGCTGCGGGAGTGGCTAGCGCTATTCGAAGGCTTGTGATAGCTTTTGCTTTTAATTTTTCTCCTTTTTGTGTGTGTAATCCGAGTTCGATGATAGCTTTATTTAATGAAGCTGTTTGGTTCACAATCCACCACCTCAAAACTACGCTCAGAGTAATATTTCTGCAGCTTCCCGTACACTATACTTTCTCAACTTTGGAAGTCTTCATTCATTATGATAACGAGGACAGAATTCCGTACTATATTTCCGAGATTAATCGGTGTGGCATTGTCCTGGACATCTTATTCTTGAGTGCCAATGGTAGATAGGTATAATTCTGAAAATATTCAACGATTGGCAATTACTTATTCTTATTTATAGGTCTATAAATATTGTTGGCATATCAATTCTGGCAGTGGTGCTGCTGAAGGAGCAATTGACGCCGCCGAAAATAGCAGGAGTATGTTTAAGTATTATTGGAGTAATCACTTGCGTCCAACCTTGGTTGAATGATCGCGATTCACAAGAGGAAGACGTTACTAAATCTCATCTAAACCATCGTAGAATCCGAAACAGTAAAAACTTTCTAAGACCACTGTTTCACAACCTACACAGCTACGAAAACATTCGTGAATCTTGGGTCACTTCCGATCTGAATGAAACCAATATCACTACTGTGCAACCATTTTTACCAGAAGATGATGGCCTTGACGAAGTATTTGGTTACATCATGGCAGCTACAGCTGGAGTCGTCATCTCATTTGCCAACATCTTAATAAAGTTCAGGCTACAAGAAGTGAGTCCGTCACACCTAAATTTTTATGCTGGAGTCCTGGGAACAATAATTCCTTTAATAATTTCATTATCAACGGAGAATATTGCATTTCCTACGGAGGATTGGGACATTGTTTACTTGTGTGGACAGGTAAATGAAAAGTGTGATTGTTTGATTGCACAATAGAGTTTTTCCCGTTTTTGGTGAGTTAAATTTGTCAAATTTGTGTAGAATATTTTGAGGCACTAGTAACGTCTTTTTCTGGAATACAATTGTGTTTTATTTAAAACAAATACGTGTATGACTATTGATGAAATATGTACTTGTATTACAAATTTGCAATACTGGTAGAACAAACATTTGGCAAATTTTACAAATCTGCGATACAATTTTGAATCGGAAAAAACTCGAATGTGTTGTTTTATTTCATTTATTATTTTTGTCTCGGACTTACACTTGGATTTTGCGACTAATTTTTAAATGACAATAACTGAGGCCATTCAGAGTTCGACCAAGACAGAAAAATAAGCAAGCTCGACATTTTTCCTGAAGTGACTTTCTTCCAATAGAGATCACATGCTATAACCATGCAATTACCTTGCCATTAGTAACTAAACTGGTATTAACCGATGAAAGAAGGGAGCGGGCTACTTTTTGATCGATTTTCCCGAAAGACGCGTGGAGATGGAGGCATTGCCTAATTCCAATGATACAAACATTTAAGTAGAATGTAGTTTGGTCATAATGTGCATAAGTTATTCTCCAAAAGATGCTGCTAGGTAAAATTATTCCCCGAAGTCCGCCGCAGAGCCCTACCAAATAAAATGTTTTCTGAGCCCATCTACTTGAATGTTTCAGGCAAAAGTGGAAAGCAACGTTTCAGAAACTTTGTCTTTTTAAACAAACTGATAAGAAACATTTCAAAAACGTTGCAAAATGTTAACCGAGCGACAGTGATGTACATGGTTTCCGATCAATGCACATCTTTTGTTAACGAAGGCATACACACTGCTTCGATAGTGACTTCGCTACACAAATGAAATTGGTTGAACGCCCTTAATTCATTGCTTTGCTATCACTACTCTTTACTTTAATTTCCAGACAATTTGCTGGGGTCTTGCATCAGTTCTTGGCGTCAGAGCCATGTCCAAGGGATCGATTGTACTCCTCACATTGGCGTTTGCGATGCAAATAGTATTTCTTTTGATAGCGCAATATACTATCCTGAGTCATATTAATCCTGGCGTTGGGAACTGGGTAGAAATAACAGGTATGGACATGAAAATTGCCAATATTTTTTGCGCACCTCTTACTAAATACTAATCTTTTTAGGGTTGAACAAAGTGTACATATAGCTCAATAGGTGAAAATAGATGAAGTGAGATTTGACTCCACGCAAAGTTTCGGTGTTCATCGGGTGGTCATTGTATCCCAAAATAGACTATTAACTTTATTAAGTTTATTTAAATTACTGTTTTATGTTAAAACAGTGCCATAATGCTGAATTGAAAAAAATTTCCAAAAGGGAAACCCCAAATATTCAACAGCTATTCAATCTGGACAAGTTTTCGTACTGAACGTAAAGAAGAACCTGATATTCAGGTTTTTCAAAATAAATTTTAGACCAATTGGACCAGTTCATCTAATGGTTATTTATGCATCTACAGTTAGGTCACTATTATATTTTACAGTATGATAGTGAGGTTACTCATTTATGGGCAGGTTCCTATTAATGTCATCCAACTTTTCAAACTTACTGCAATATAATTTATGGCGATATCTAAATTGATAGTCAGGGCAATTTGATAGTTAGTATCAGTGGGTTAGTGAAGTAACTATTAAATCATTTGGATGAATTGGTCCAATTGGTCTAAACTGTATTTTGCAAAAACCCGATTATTTAACAAGTAAATCTATGAATGTTTTTATCATTTGATCTCAAGTGTTTTTTCTGTGCAAAAAGGGTTCTAACAAAAAGGGTTCTAAATAAAGGAACAAAAAGGGTTCTAAATGAAATTTTACAATTAACATCCAATGAATTAACATTTCGCGATACGAAAGTGAATGTCTGAAAAGATGCTATTAAATGTCGCCACGTGGTAATTTTTTTGTATTTTCACAGGAGCTGTGTTGGTGGTTGTGTCCGCTGTTTTACCATCTGCCTGGGAGGCCATAGAGCTGAAACTACGGTCAACCGGAAGATGTCAAAATGGTTGTTTTGGGCGTAAAACGGAAGAGAGAAGCAGAACATATTCAATGTGATGTGGAGAATCTTTCGCAAGAGTTTATCAGGAAACAAAAGTACAAATAAAAATTTCCGAAGTGTTTTTACTCAGTACAAATAAAAATTTCCGAAGTGTTTTTACTCTAGTAAAATGAGCAAGACCACTAAAATTGATGTTGAATGTTTGTTTTTGCATTATGTATATTTGTAGTAAGTTTATCAAAGGCTAATTAAGGCATAACGTTCATTAAGGTTTTGGAAAAAAATTGTTTTCTCGGACAGTTCTTGAAAAATTCGCAAACGGTACAAATGCAAACATTGAAATATATCAGATACAACCTGAAAGGCTAGTATTTTAATACATGAATAACACAGTGTTACATCCAGGAACATTTACTTTCAGAATGCGTAAAAACTTTTTGAAATTACATTCCTTGAACTTTGCAGTAAAATCCACGCCTTAAATTGGCCACTAACCTCTGGCTTACTTACCAATTGCCCATTGTTTAGAAATCCAAAAAACACATACAAACATCGTAAAAACTGGGTATAATATTACAATTTTACGTCATGTTCGTGCCGTACCAGGTGTAACAATCTATCATGGAATCTTCTAACCATCCGAACTTACAAAATTCAACATTAGAGCAATACAATTCCACTGACTTCATTTCCATTGAAATTTATTCTCCCAGAACGAAAGTTAATCCTAAAAAGCCAGATGTTAGAACAACTGAACAAACGACAAATAATACCTTGTCAACGATACCGACAATTATCTTCCATTGTCTCAGATGTCTTTTTTTAATTTCAAGTTGAATTTTCTGACGCCGTATTACTTTCAAGAACTCATCATCCTTATCACTGCCATCTAATATATTTTTACTGTGTTGATCTTCAAGTTCTGCTTCTTCACACGTGTACGCAACTTTAGTCATTGCTGTTAAGCATTTAGGTGGTTCCCAGCGACAGCCATGGCCATTGAAAATTCCAGAAAATATCGTGGAGTATATCATCATGACAAAATTAAGCAGCATTGCAAACAGTAACAACTTTGCTGAAACATACAAAATAGATCTATTTCGTGAGATTCACCCTTTGCTCTTTCCCAAGACAGTAAACACGGAGAATGCAAATAGTCTGTTATATTTTAGGTAACTTCACCGATGGCAATCAAAATAGCCAGTAAACTGCAGACATTGAAAACTTGCAGATCAGGCCATAGTAACTAAGGACTGCTACTAATTGTTATGTGCGCAAGGTAGATGGTCTAGATCCAAGACTGGTACTCACAGAACATTGGTAGAGTGTCGCTCTCCTCTGGTACAATCTCCAGAACAACCAGAACAAAGACGAGCATCGCCAGGAATGTTGTCAGTAAAAGATTGATGCGATCAGTTCCAGCTTCCGGTGGCAACAGAAGACTGTAACGAGACGACAACCTCGAGAATTTTACTGGGGAAAATTTTCTCTCTTTTAGAAAAATATGATTACTGTCTGACCTTAGTGAAGGTTTTTAGACTTAATGAATAGGAATTTAGAGTCGAAGGCAATTTAATCAAAGCTTCTGGATGCAAGACTGAATCAAAAACACCACCAAACCTCAGTCAATGATAGTGGATGTATCAGAAAATGTTGTATTTGTTCACCAAACCAAAGAAGCTCATCATTATATCACCTTTGCACTTTCCCGGAAATACATACCTCAAGCAAGAAATGACAGTAATCATGTAACATGGGAAGAGAAGATTAACCACATAGAATGTGGATTTCCTCTACAATCAGATAGTAAAGTAGTTACAATGGCAGGAAAAGATCACGCAAAATTATCAAAGTGGTTTGTGGAAATAAACTTTTAAAGGGTTGTACATACCTTCAACACAAGATTAACGGTTAGTTGGTCGTAGTATCGTCCAATACTGCCATAAGTATCAATTCTGCCAATGGTACCATTGTGTGACTTTAGTATCCATTTTTTGCTAATTGATGATTTCTTTGGCTTTTCGAACTGAAACACAATAACAATCTTCTATCTGATGTACAAAAAATATAAGTCTGTGTCAGTCTATCATTATCTATCTGTTTCTCCTCGTACAATGTTAAAACATATTAATTAATTATTGCTTCATTTTCTACGTGAAAACTAAGTCCTACAGTTTGCTGATTTACTAAGAGCACCGGTGTAAAGCTTTCATTCGCCCCCCCTAACCAGTACGCCCCCCCCCGGGGTGATTGAAAACGGACTTTTAAGACAAGTACGCCCCGGGGGGGGGGGTGAATGAAAAAAAAAATCCGTTTTCAACATGCACCCAACTGAATTCATTCACCCCCCCTTGTTTATTTTCCCGCCTAAAAGTGATGGGAATTTACACTGCCCATAGAGCGACTGTAAACGTGATGGAAAATAGGATCACCTCCTGTAAATTCCCGCTTAAAATGA
>JBCAUG010147084.1:0-20590 GCA_038406175.1 Haplosyllis leylae | reverse complement strand
ATCCCATGTACAGTCACTAAGTGACAAAAGGCCTTCATAGGTCCCCACCACGGGCCCAAAATTTTGGGGCAAAAACCGTCCATCAACCACTAAGGTGACTCTAACGAGCCAACAAAAAGATCAAAGAATATACGACAAACATCAAAGAACATTTTCGTTTTCTCTTTCACTCAATGTAAACAGGCCTTAAAACATCAACACAACACATTTTGATAAAACTACAACTAACACGATTAATAAAACACGGAGAACGTATTTACAGCGCACAGTATGATGCTAATGAGGCTTCAAGAATTATCAACATTAAAAATACAAATTGACCAAACTCATAAATATTTATATACGTGTGCTTTACCCATTTGTTTTACCTATTTATATTGAAGCTGGAGAATAGAACACAACATTTTTAATTGTGTATCTCTGACCTTATCTGGCTGTGATTTACACTGGACGAAAGCGAAATGTCAACGAAATTAACAATGTAACTGCCTCATTAAGCTGGTTTAACTGGGCAGACATACAAATACCTTTAAATTCAATGAAGGTGCCCCCCTTAACAGTTTGAATTTACTGTTTTGCTAAAGTGATAGACTTCTGTCTGTTACATCAAAATCCAGTGGTGTGCTAGATAGAGTTACAGCAGTTCCGAACTGAGCAAGAAATCCTCCGTTCAAAACCGCTTTTGTCCAAGTTTGCCAAATCTGTTGGATAGTATGAAAGAATTTTTGAACAAAAAATCCATTTGCGGCACATTTCAAAATATTTTTCATTTTTTGTTCGGACCCTTTGATTCTAAAGTTGGAGACGATGTCTGTATTTATTAAAGTCCCTTACTCGGTTGAACGCTTTTACCATCCATTTCACACAGATGGGTTTTTCCCTCCGTCGAGCCTTCTCAACCTTCATCCGTCGCACAAATCTTTTCCACACTTGTCGCAAGGGATTTATGTTCTCCTCGATCGCAATGAAAACCGACTGGACGATATTTCTTCACGTTTCTTGTTCGAGTTGTATCTTCTGATTCCGCCTCCGCTTATTTCTCGAGGTACATGATGCATTCCTTGTCTCTCCATCCCGTGTGCATCACTACGGTTGTGTTTCAAGTTATGTTTCTCCAAACGATAATTTTGTGTGAACGTTTTGTTCTGCGGGGTTTTTTTTTACCAGCATGTCCACGTATGTGTTTATACATGTTCCCAATTTGATTGAATGATTTTAAACACACATCACACTGGAAGGGTTTCTCACCCGTGTGTGTTAGCATGTGTCTTCGGAAATCAGACGGTCGGGAGAAACGTTTGCCACACTGGTCACACTGGGTAGACTTATTACCACCGTGCTTGCTTGGTTGTTTACTAGACTTTCCATTGGTTTTTCCTGTCCGGACTTCATGTGTCAAAGTGTGACTTCCCAAAGTGACTCTGCCCTTGTTTAACTGCTGTTTCCCTAGAGCTGCGTGTCGACGTTTGTGCTTGTACATGTTCCCAACGTCATTGAATGATTTATTACACACATCACACTGGAAGGGCTTTTCACCCGTGTGTATTAGCATGTGCCTCCGTAATCCAGACGGTGTTGGAAATCTCTTACCACACTGGTCACACCGGGTCGACTTTTTACTTCCTGGTTTCTGTGTTACACGAGCTGTGTGTTGACGTTTGTGTTTGTTTTCTTCGTTGCTCATGTGGGTTTCAGACTGATCACACAGATGACCTTGACCTTCACTGTGACCTTGACCTTCACTGTGACCTTTACTGTGACCTTGCTTTACTCCACCATCACATTGGGTTCGAGTGTGGATGATCCATCCTCTCCGAGTGAATGATTTCTTGCACATATCGCACTCGCGTGCTTCCGAAGTGTCTGATTTTGGGTTAAATCTTTTGTCACACATTTTGCTCTGATTGTCTTTGTGATTCAGTCTATGATGTGTCAAACGATATTTTCTGGTGAATGATTTTCCGCACATGTCACACTGGAAGGGTTTTTCGACTGTGTGTGTTAGCATGTGTCTCCTCAACACATACTCGCTGTGTAAACGTTTGTCACTCACGTCACAACGGTTCGATTTGTTCCGACGTTCCGATAAACGTTCCGACAAA
Organism: Haplosyllis leylae; assembly: GCA_038406175.1. Lineage (NCBI taxonomy): Eukaryota > Metazoa > Annelida > Polychaeta > Phyllodocida > Syllidae > Haplosyllis > Haplosyllis leylae. The sequence goes on along the minus strand of JBCAUG010147084.1, from coordinate 18,488 downwards.
CGTCTTGACGAAGTAAATTTAGTTGTAGATGGCTTCTTCCGTTGCTTACTTGATTGATTTACTTGTTTTTCTTCAGCAGTTACTGTAAGAGCTGTGTGTTTCACATGTTCTGTGCGAGCTGTGTGTATGAGCATGTGTCTCCTCAGCCCGTACGGATTGCACAAACGTTTTCCACATTTGTCACATTGAGTCGGGTCCTTTCTCCGTCGCAACAAACGACGACGACTCACGGCTCCAGCTCCAGTAGGAGATGACGTCACAATTTCTTCCTTCCAGGAATTCTGTTCCTTTGGTTCTTCTTTCTCCTCAATTTGATCGCTTTCCACATCGCACTTCCGACTTTGGTCGAGAATTTGACCTTGATGCTGACCTTGAGGTGCGTTTTGAGCAGCGTCATCGTCACCAACCTTGTCTTGACCTTGACCTAGTTTTTGACCTTGACCTTGTTTTATTGTTCCTTTACATAGCGTCCGTCTGTGAACGATCAGTCCTCTCCGGGTGAATGATTTATTACATGTTTCACACTGACGGTTCCTCTGTTCGTCATGGCAGGAGAATACGTGAGACCTGAGCTGTTTGTTCCAGTTGAATCCTTCACCACATCGGTTGCATTGATACGGTTTTTCACCCTGGTGGATCCGCAGGTGCCTCACGAGCGCAGTTCTGCGGCGGAATATTTTATAACACTTGTCGCAGTGATGACCTTTGTGCGCCTTGTGTGGTGAATACATTTCATCTTCGTCCGCACTTTCTTTAATGAGATAATTATGAATATTGACTGATTCTGTTTCTGTTCTGATTTCTGCTTTAACATTGGACTCGTGGGTCGTTAATGGCTCAGCATTGTCTCCAGCATCAGTTGCGTTTTCTTTGACCGAATTTTGTTCATAGTTTTCTGGTAGATGCCGGTTGAGTATGCCTTTATCCTGATGTGTTTGGTGCTTTGAATACAGGGCCTTCTCTGATTCTTGCAATGCATCAGAGTTACTGCCAGTGTCTGATTCAAGGCAGCTTTCAGAATTTTCTGATACAACATTTTCACCCCCTAGATTGTTGGTTAGCTCTTTGCGGAGAGTCTCCGGTTGTATCTGACATGATGTGGTCTCTGCAAGTTCCCCACAATTTTCCAGAGTTTTGTTCTTGAACGTTTTTTCTCCGTGATGGTTGTGGTCGCTGTCCTCGGTGTCTTGTGGCGCGACATAAGTGTTCCCTTGGTCTAACTCATCGACATTGGTCCTGGTTTCTTCTGACTCAGGAAAGGTTCTGGATTCGACATCTATTGGTGCCTGACCTTCTAGTGGATTGTTTTCAAGATGCTCACCAAGCAGTTCTAGATTATTAATGATTTCTCCTTGCTTGTCATCTTGTTCTTCGCTGGTTCCACGTATTTCCTCTGCCTCTTCCACACTAATCGCAACTGATGCAGCATCACTGGTTTCAGTTTCTGTTTCACAATTGTTCTCGGAGGTTACATGTGTTGCATCAACGACTTTCACGTTTTCATCAAGATTTGTATTGTGTTGTTCAAACACTTGTGTCACGCAGATTTCAGGAAGAAGGTTGTCCAAGCTTTCACTGTCTTCCTCCACTGTATCGGATCCCTTTGTCTCCGACCTTCGCTCGCAGCACCCTCTGGGTTCACCGCTGCCTTGTGACGATGATATCTGATCGTCCAGATGTTTCAAATCATCCACGATGGCTTCACAGTCGTCGTGTCCCTCGGATTCTTTGTGGTCGAGCGTGTGTTTCAGCAGGTGATATTTGGTCGGGAATGTTTCATCACACAGGTCGCACAGGAATTTATGCTCCTCCGGGTCCTGAGGCTGTTGTAGTTGTGTTGCGAGCTCCTCCCTCTCCACGGAATGTTCACAGGTGATGTGCTGTATGATCTCTGGTTCACTACCTGGAATATCAAGTATTACATGAGACGCCACTGTAACAATGTTTCACTACATGGAATATCAATTATTACTGCCCGCATACGTAGTACGACGGGAAGGTACTATTATCACAGATGTCTGTCTGTCCACATGATGGAGGGGGGGAGAAGAGTTACCTCAGTCCCATGTTCTTTCCCAGGCAAGGGGTGGGGGTATACCCCTGACCAAGGTAAGGGTGGGGGGTACCCCCTGCCAGGACAGGATTGGGGTCCCCCTGTCAAGAACAGCACAATGAGCACTTGCTACCTGGCAGGCGGTATGCCTCTTGCGTTCACGCAGGACTTTCTTGTTAAATGAGACACCACTGTCTTTAACCAGGGAAGAGCAAAATAACTTTCTTCAAAAATAGCCCCCAGTGGGGATTGAACCGAACCTCCTTGATGATTTTTTTTACTCTTCCCTGTATGTAGATCTGTCAGATAATCTGACAGAAACGTGTATCGTAAAAAAACCCCGAATTTGAGGAGATCAGAAAGTTCTGAGCTACGTTTCACAGCGGTTCCCAATAAATATTCTATTTTTAGTAATAAATTAACAGACAGATAATGTATCTAGCAATAATTCCTGTATTTTATGTTGAGAATTTTGATAAAGCCATAAATAGCAAAGGTATTTCAAATCTTTCTTGATTTTTGTGGTTATTTTAAAAAAAAAATTCTACGTTTTTGTACAAAATCTATCTAATATTACAACTACTGAATTACCGAAGGTGACGAAGCAGACGAGACAGACACAAGGTCTGGTCACTGCACCGTGTGACGACTGATGATTCCTGCACATCTCCACCTCATCGTCCAGGGAGACTCCACACACGGGCTCTCTACTACTCCTCTCATCCATGTCTCAAACCTCACGGATGAATATATCCACGATTGTCTCACAAAATCTGTCAAATAACGAAAATCATAAAGGTGGATTAAAAGTTATTGAACACTTAACGCCACGAAATTAAAATAGTTTTTTTTTTTCAACTTTCCTGATGTTTTACTAATAATTTAATCTTTTGCAATGTAGATATATAATCAGATTTTGATGCAGCCTGTCTCTCGATCATAGATCAGTGTCCTACTCCCCATGATCATCGGCTACTTGAAAACAGAGCTGTACACCATCACTAAAACTCCCAAACCCCAGAACATTTTATATAGTATAGTATAGTATATGATAGCCCGCTTTTTACAGGTCAGTTCCCCGTGGCAAATCCAAACTTTAAGTCAGGGTTAGAGTATTTTGTGCTAAGATAGACAACACAATGATCTAGAGCTACTTGGGGAGCATTTCTAATTGTCTTTGTCAACTTTACCGTCAATAAATTATCTTCAACTCGGTAGTTTTGTGCTTCCATCTGATCCTCGACAAGCTCTGTCTCTCTCTGCCTTCAAATTTCCAAAAAAGCCAAATGTTCTCTTTTATTGTCGCCTTTCCCGCCGATTGCTCCAAACTTTCTGATTTCCCGCCAAAAGTTTATTTGACGTCATCACGTATTTTGATGACGACATGACCGGGGTCCTGCTTCACACAAGATTTGCCACGAATCTTGACGAATTCATAAAACCTAGAACAAAAAATTTTCCAAAAGATAATATTCCTCATATTTTATAAATTTCCGATTGTGAACAACAGTAGCGGACCCAGGAGGCATGGTCCCCATCCCTGATCCTGTTAAAATGTCACCAATATTTCTTGTGCTATTTCATCACCCGAAGGTCGCCGCCCCCATTGCACAGAATCTAGATCCTCGTTTCGCTGATATTTTACATTTTTGAATGAAAGGTGCTCCTTCACGGTAATTAATATGATGATACTTGGCGAGGTTGAGGCGGAAGCAGAAAATGATCGAGTTGACCAATGGCATAATTTAAAAGACATTCATGAAGATGAAGTTTACCAGTCAGCAAAAACTAGAAATGTTCGCCAAGTACCATCTATAATATCCCTTTGTGCGCCGGAGCTAGATTTGTATGGGAACCGATGCACAGGTCTGTGTGAGACTGCAGTCTCGTTTTTTCCATTTCCTCCTCACACCCCATAAGACTATAGTCTGTGATACTTAAGTCTCTTTTGGTTGCACCAACCAGCATTTCACTGTATCTGGGGACACACTTTTGCATTATAATGCTTTACATGCTAAAGCATAAGTTATTTATAAAGCACAATATTTTTAGGCAGACTTCAACCATATCAGCTCTGTTAGCCAATAGACATTTGATTACATCTTGTACTTAAGACCCTGCACAGGTAGACTGGTAGATAGTTAGTTACCAGCTAGATAGGTAGTCAGCCAGCAGGACTGATGTATAGAACTAGGAGCCAGCAAGTTGCTGCTCGCCTTTAGTTTGACAGCAACCACATTTATATAGATTGTACAGGACCAGAATAAATTGGTTAAACTGAAGATATCTCTTGCCTAATCGAGAGATCTCATCGGTACCAAAGGTTTTGCATTTCACTATCACATTCACAGGTTCAACCGTGCTTGAGACCCTTCACATCTAACCGTGTTCAGACCTGGTTTATTTGCAGGTTAACATGGACATTCAAAGAATAGAAGATGCATTTCCATGGCAAGACCATAGCAAGTCATTTGACAAGGATGCAGTTTAGATGCAATCAGCCATGGACTATTTAAGAGCAAAGTAATTTGAATTTATTGCCAGTTAATAAGTTAATTAATATTTCACTGGAGGTGTGATGCCCCATGGACTGCAGAAGAGGCCTTGCTTGCTATTTGTTGCTGATGTTGTGGACAACCTGGAGGTGGGAAGTTGCACTCAGGATAGTGTGACAACACGCCTCATCCACAGCCTGAGGACAGTACAGCTCCAGTGTATGAGCCTTGGGTGGAGGCTGGCCTGGTTTGCTGGATTTGAGCCAGCTGGTTTGGAGCCACAGTGTGCAGGCCGCCTGTATAAGGGTTATGTGGAATGGAGGGTGGAATAGAGTCCATTGGAACATCAGTAATGCCTCCGGAGGTTGGGCCTTGGAAAGGCTCCAGGGAAGAATGGAGTTGAATAATCAAAACCAAATGGAGCAAATTGAGACAGAGAGGAGACGACGGTCACCTGCTGACTCATGATGGGTGCTCCTCTAGTGGTACTGGTGACTGTCACGGGGCCTGAAGGGGCCGTAGTGGTGTAGAATACAGCCTGTCAAGTGGAGGAGATGGCTCTTGGAGAGTCCCTACTGAGTTTGAAGAATTTATTGAATGTGTTTGCTGGTATCATGGCTTCTTTGTATGATCAGCTATGACTGAGTTGGTCCTTTCCCAGCACTAACTGATTATACTGGTGTGTAGATTTTTCACATAAACCTGGCGTTTTGATGTTGTGCGCATCCCATAAAGCTGATTATTATTTTGATTGCATTATTTTTAAATCAAGAGTTGTCTCGGGGATTTTGCTGCAAAGGGTTTCATTTGGAAAATTCTACTTCTTTCTTGGTCTTTGATGATGCATTTATGTGTGCAGTAAATCAAGTTCTGACAGGTTTCTAACAGCATGTGGATGAGACAGTAAGTAAAGTAAATTCCTGGTTTCTAACAGTGTGTGGATGATATAGTAAGTAAAGTAAATTCTTGGTCTCTAACAGTGTTTGGATGGGATAGTAAGTAAAGTAAATTCTTGGTTTCTAACAGTGTGAGGATGAGACAGTAAGTAAGGTAAATTCTTGGTTTCTAACACAGTATGTAGATGAGACAGTAAGTAAGGTAAATGCTTGCTTTCTAACAGTGTGTAGATGAGACAGTAAGTATATTCCTGGTATCTAACAGTGTGAATTAGACAGTAAGTAAATTCTTGCTTTCTAACAGTGTGTGGATGAGACAGTAAGTAAGGTATATTCTTGGTTTCCTAAGCATGTGGATGAGACATTAAGTAAAGCACACTGTTAGAAACCAAGAATTTACTTTACTTACTCTCTCCTCCACACACTGTTAGAAACCAAGAATTTACTGTATTTACTGTCTGATCCACACACTTTTAAAAACAAGGAATTTACTTTACTTACTGCCTCATCTACATACTTTGGTAGATCAACCTTTGTGTCGATTTTTGGTAAATCAACTTTTGAGTCAGTTTTTGCATCGGTGTCGGTGTGTTAGAAACCAAAAAATTATAGATAAACACAGTAAATAAAGGTAATTCTTGGTTTCTAACAGTGTGAATTAGACAGTAAGTAAATTCTAGGTTTCTAACAGTGTGTGGATGAGACAGTAAATAAAGTAAATTCTTGGTTTCTAACACAGTATGTAGATGAGGCAGTAAGTAAAATAAATTGTTGGTTTCTAACAGTGTGTGGATGAGACAGGAAGTCGAGTAAATTCTTGGATTCTAACAGTGTGTGGATGACACAGTAAGTAAAGTAAATTGTTGGATTCTAACAGTGTGTGGATGAGACAGGAAGTAAAGTAAATTCTTGGTTTCTAACAGTTTGTGGATGAGACAATAAGTTAAGTAAATTCTCCGTTTCTAACAGTGTGTGGATGATACAGTAAGTAAAGTAAATTCTTGTTTTCTAACAGTGTGGGGATGAGACAGGAAGTAAAGTGAATTCTTGGTTTCTAACAGCGTGTGGACGAGACAATAAGTTAAGTAAATTCTTGGTTTCTAACAGTGTGTGGATGAGAGAGTAAGTACAGTAAATTCTTGGTTTTTAACTGTTACTTATAGCCGTGAGTAGTGTAGACAACGGTTACGTAGTGAGCAGATTCCTCTTCTGGTTTCTCACATGGCAAGTTTTTGGCAGAAAATAAGTTGTCGTTCTTCTCACCTCGTTGCAAACTTGTGCCACTGAGTGCAAAGGGAAGAAAAACATTAATTTCTTTTGTTTATGAAGATATCCTGATATTATGATGTGAACAGCATACTCTGATGTGAACAGCACACTCTGATGTGAACACGACACTCTGATGTGAACAGTACATTCTGATATGAACATGACACTCTGATGTGAACAGCATACTCTGATGTGAACAGCACACTCTGATGTGAACAGTATGTACACTATGATGTGAACAGTACACTCTTATGTGAACAGTACATTCTGATGTGAACAGCACACTCTGATGTGAACACGACACTCTGATATGAACAGTACATTCTGATATGAACAGGACACTCTGATGTGAACAACACACTCTGATGTGAACAGTAAGTACACTCTGATGAGAGCAACACACTATGATGTGGACAGTACACTATGATGTGAACAGTAAGTAAACTCTGATGTGAGCAACACACTACAGTGTGGACAGTACACTCTGATGTAAACAGCACACTCTGATGTGAACAGGATATACTGAAGCTAAATACTATTGAGCCAGAGCTAAGAGAATTCTTTGCCATATTGATGGAAAAGGTAAAACTGTGCAGGAACATTGGTTCTTGAATGGCAAACTTCAGGCATTAGAATTTTTCAACAGGAATGCAATGTTAAAAAAACATAAAAGCTTTTAAGAACACCATCTTGTATTACCTCTGCGGGCATCTGCACAAAAGGTTCATCAAGACTATGTTAGCCCATTAGCTATAGATATGAAAATTAATGACATGCATTACTTACTAAAAGATGTCATGGAAAGAACCTTAAAAGGAGATTATCACATTAATCACATCAAAAGAGAAGTTACCCCAGTAGGTGGAGCCAAAACATATAAAAAGCTATGTCAACACTGGCAACTTTGTATAATCTGGGGAAATCGCGACTGACCAAAATGGCTTAAGATCAGCAAAAGTCACAACGACAAGAACAACAACAAGAAAGTCCTCCTACATGAACGCATACTGCCCGCCACGTGACAAGTGCTTGCTCTGCTGTTCTGTCCCAAGGGGAAGTCCCCCAACCTGACCTGGGGTACCCCCCAAGAAAGGACATGGAACCAGTGAAAGTATTATTGGATGGAGATGGGATATCCCCCCTGTGAACAGACACACACCTGTAAATACAGTACCTTCCCGTCCCACAACAAACAAGAGGAAGGAATGGATAAACTACACCAAAACTGTGCGAAAGTATTCATACATCTCGCCGAGGTGTAAAAATTCCAGATTTTCATCTGACATTTCTGTACAAAACTGATATCGAGGGGTTTTAAAAATGTTCCAGCAAAAACTAAAATTGTCTCCACTCTACCACCAAGACATGTATTTAATAGAGGATTTCTAAATAGCACTTCGAAACCAGTGATGATTGGTGTTGTAAGGTTCAATTTCCACTGGGGACAAATGTTTCCTTCTGCAGAAACTCCTTAAAATCTGTTTATGTCAATATGTCATATGTCAGATTTGTGTAACAAATGAAAACCTGAATTTTCTAATCAATGACCTTGCAGCATAAAACATTATATTTGCTGACAACTGCAGCCTTGTGGGAAATATTCCAAATGTTCATTATCTTTCTTCCTGGTCTGACTATTTACTGTGCTTTTATTTTATTTTGTAGCTAAATGATGAGAAATGATATATATGTAATGAAGTTTGTATCAAATTGTAGATTAAAATACAGTTAAGATTTCAAAGCTAAACTAATAAACATGTTACAGCAATTCTCATTTTTCTCAATTAATTGTTTGAAAATTGAGGGGAAGGTAATGGGTTGTGACATTCTCTGGCATAATCTTACTTAATCAACCAAGTGAAGGTTTTTATGAGAGTTTTTATTAATTTTACATTTCCCACTTATTTTAGGTAAACTATAATCTCACACTAAATCATGAATTATGGAGAAATATTTCAAATTGGTAAACACAAGTCAGAATTAAATATTTCTACCCAATAATTTACAAATTGTCTACTTTTAATCTGAAGAAATTTGGCTAACTTTTCTCCATGAAAATAACTAGCATATAGCATTTAAGAATTACATCTTCAAATTAACTGATCTGGAGACATCGATTACTATCTTCAATAATCCTGACATAAGTTGAAATCCCATTCTCATCACCAAATATCCACTGTATTATCTCAGGAAACCATCTAATTGGGGCCATTCCTATGTGAGCCAAATCATGATTCATTGAAGGATAACAAGAAGCCAATATGCTGTCAACTATAATGGTCCCTTCTTCTGTGAGGGGTACATAGGCACCTAAAGAAATAGGCAATTTTTGAAAACTATCATGTTATGTTTATTTTTTACTTTTTGAATGGACATGTGAAAAACTTTCTAAATAAGTATTTACCTTGCAAAATGAAGTTAGATACATTGGCCACCTTTGCAAGAGTCAACTCATCATTCACTTGCACCAACATTTCATCTCCAACAGATATCTGATCTGCATAGCTACAAAAGAGACCTGTGGCCATTTTAATATGGCTTATTTTAAAATGGATAGGTTTATATTGTTGAATTGTTAATTGTTATTGAATTGCTACAGATACAATTTGTAAGATAAATTTGTTATTCATTGATCTCTATTGTCAATCTGCTACCAAGTAACTAATAAACATCTTACATAGGTAAAAATCTGTCAGTGTCAATTTTTCTTGCATAAACAAGATGATTCTCAGACAGTCTGATACTTCTACTGTCAAATGTAATAGCTTTGTATTCAGTTATCAGGTCAGGCTCCATGTGGAGAAAAGTCTTCACTTCACTATACATAATATTACCAGTTGATGAAACTACACCAAATAAATAGAATTCATGTTTAGACTAATTTTGCAAAAAATGTGTCAGTAGTACAGCAATTGAAATTTCAGAAATCACAAACATTTTAAAGGTTAAATTGCTATTTAAGGGTTTTCAAGTCACACCTTTAAGATAGTACAGCTCATATATTGATATGAAGCTGTATCTTATCTGTCAATGGTTCAGTGAAAATTGTCTAGTTGTGTGAATTAGATGAAGTTATGAAATTCAAAAAAGAACAAATACAATGGGTTTTCCTATGATAATATTTCAAGGACACATTACAAAAGATGTTAACATGCTTCACCCATCCAATATCGCCTGAATATCCTTACTACTAAATAACACCATATTAGTTGTATTGGTTGTAGCTGGAAAGATACAAATATAAAAATACCTGTCTGTATTTGGTCTCCAATTTGTAATTCAGACATTGTTATTGATTCTCCATTTTCAAGTTTAACATTGGCATGAGAGGGAAAGCAAGGTATCGGCTCTGTGAAACAAATATTAAGATTCTATAACAGGGAATAGTTCTATCTGTTGAAATCAAGATAGAATAATCATTCCTTACTTTTGTTACAATTTGGAGCATCATTATCCCAAGATCCAGAAGTCTGACAAGTTTCTGAGCTGGATCCACTTCTCTCATAATCAGAATTACATGAGAATGAAGCTTCAGTATCTACAGGATATCTTCCATCAACTTCATCATTATTATAGCCAATATTTCCATTTGACAAGCTTAAACTCTCACATGTTACTGCAAGAAAATATTTTGATAACATGATAAAATATTACAAAGAATGGGAAAAACATGCTACTTGTATACCCTGTTACATTTTATGTTTCAAAGAGTCAATAGAAAACATGAAAAGAAGAATACTCAGTAGTTATTGTTGGAAGAATTTTTTAAAGTATTTAATTCCCATGTTTACACCTTTAATGACTGGTTGGTGTATTTACCTGAATCTACACATCAAGAACTTTCAAACAAATTATATGTGATCATTTGGTCCAGTACAATTCTCAGAACTCATGATTTATCTCAGAGAGATCTACATATATACACTCTGTAATTTGTCCCCTTTGTATTATCCCCTGTACCCTATAAACTCCTAGGTCTCCATAGTCCCCATGAACTCCCAAAATCATCCTGGTCCCCTGACCTTCCAAGGTTTTTCATTGTCTACATGGATTGCCATGCTCTTCATGTCCCTCTCCACTATGTCCCTAAATCCTTTGGACCCCCAGAGCAACCACTAAGCTGACACTAAACAAGAAATCTACTTTGATTGCATGTTGAAGTGTGCTGATTCCAGCTTCCTGATATGCCACAAATTCTTGAGATAGGTCCAGATCTCAAGTATCCATAGCTACATGAGAAGGATGCTCTTGTGTCTACAGGATATCTTCCACCTATTGCTGATTGATTGTAGCTTATTTGGCCATTTGTCAAACTCAAACCTGCACAAGTTACTACAAAAGAATATTTCATAACCTTCGGTTAATTTGAAGGCAAATATATCAATAAATTTGAAATATAAGTTTGAATAAACTGTAATTTTTTAATAGTTAGATTTTTAGTATTAGTTTCTATACTTTGTGAACATGTTGTCATTTCTCCATTCCAATTCCCTGAAGTCTGACAAGCTCTTGATTCAGATCCAGATGTAGCATACCCATAATTACATGTGAGTGAAGCCACTGTATCAACAGTGTATCTTCCATTTGTCACTGATGGGTCATAACTTATTTGGCCATTTGTTAAGCTCAGTGCCTCACAAATTGCTGTAGTAAGAAGATTTTCATGAAAGTGTTAAAGATGCATTTTTTATTTTGGATTAATTCCTGTTGACACCTGAATAGATTTTACACTAAGAACTTATACATTGAATCTTATTTATTCCAATATTTAAGGATATTAACATAATTAATTTTTAATATTAGCTTTTATACTTTGTGAGCAAGTTGGCATTTCCCCATTCCAATTTCCTGAAGTCTGACAAGTCCTTGATGCAGCTCCAGATATAGTATACCCATAATTACATAAGAAGGAAACCACAGTGCCCACAAGATATTTTCCATTCACTGGAGATCTGGTGTAGTTTACATTACCATGTGACACATTCAAAGATCCACAAATACCATCTGTATTAAGTATTTAATAGTTCAATTTTATTGATAAAAATGTAGTTTTCAATTTTCAAAAACATTTTAAGAACCAATTAGTGATTCAATCACTATTTTACATAAATATCTCCACATGGGATGGATAAGTAATATGGCATTGAAAGTAAACTTGATCATAAAGACAATATTTATTGCCAAATTTCTAGGTCATTGTCTGTGATCATATTGTCACCAGTTTTTGGTTTCTGATACCAATTCTTACTATTCAGCTGATTTGGGGTTCACTACCAGTCACAAATGAGCTTTCACCTGGCTAGTGAGGAGAGCAAGAGTCATTCAATCTCAGGGGTGACAGCAGTTGTTCATGGGTATTAGACTGGTCGATGTAGAACAGTTAAGAAACACTGAGGAGATAACATTAATGGTTCAATAACTCTTCTCGAAGTCCATTGAATGCATATTCATGAAGTGAGGGGTTGGAAAGTCAATTGGAACACAGTTTGTAGACAGCACATGTAGGCACATTCCTGAGGAGTCCAAACACACAGTACTGGTACATGGAATACAGTCAAATACAATGCAGCCATGCAGAATACATCTGGCAGGATAATACAACTAGCAGAGGGAAGTACTGCTAACAGGAAAGAGTACAGGTTCGCACAAAGGGAGCACACAGTAGAATACAGCTAAGAAACTCTGCAAAATAAGAACATTCATAAGTACAAGTGCTTAAATACATTGCATTCAAGAAATTTAAGTCAACTCCTCACATGTAATTGTGCAATGGACATAGAGTTATTGAAATTGCATTTAAGTAATATGTTGTGCTTGAGGGGTTGGCCTGGCTTCACCACCTCCTCAGGATCCAGAGATATAACAAGAACATCTGAAAGTGGCACAAATAGCCAGAACGTGCAATTTGAGTGATCCTGAGGGGAGAGTCAGCTCAACTCCTCAAAGTTACCTGAGAGGTTCCTGCTCTTGCTATTTTTGGCACTTAACAGTCTGGTAGCTTTTCTGGAGGTCCTACTTTCATAGGGCATGCCTCCCTTAAATACTCAAAGTACTAGAGTATAAAGGCTACCACACAAAGTAGTTCCCTTGAGGGGGTTAGAACTTAGGGAAGGACTGGAGCTATTTAGTGCCTTTTTATGGTTACCCCAGATACTGGGTCATGTTAACTAGGTTTGCCACTAGTGTCATTACAATTGAACCAGTAGTTATTGCTGTAGGAAGGTGAGGGGGTGAGTAAGAATACACACTGGCATGTCATGCTATGATTGGTTGACTGGAACATATGATTGCCTAATTGGCTGTCGTACTTTGTGCATGTGATGCAGGGACCCTGATTGGGTATTTCTGGAGGGACAGACAGATGTAGATGTGATCAGTACATGATCGGTACATGTACACATTTGAGGGGGTAAATCATTGTAACCACATTGCCATGTGGCACTCATTGACTGCAAGAGCTTAGAATTGCTACCAGTAGATTCCTGACTCCTCAAATAGTTGATTAGTTCACTACAACCTGTTACAATATTTCCAGTGTATTTCATCAATATTTTAGTATATTTAATCACTGATTTTCATATTTTACAAAAAGAACCTTTCAAATTATTTTGGTGTTATCTAGTGTCTTGCTTTAGGTAAGTTTTCATGAAAATTACATTTATTATTTATATCGGATTAATTGTTTCTGCATTTGGTTGGCATGATCCAGTATTTTGATTAACTGTTTATGAGGTGAGTTTGAACTCAGATTTACCTCCTAAACTCAAGCTCACCTTCTAAACTCAAGCTCACCTGGGAGGTTAGTTTGAGTTTAGGAGGTGAATCTGAGGTCAAACTCACCTCATAAACAGCTAACCAAAATGCTGAATAAGATCGATCCTTACTCCATGGTAATTCAGGTAATCAGACGTAGATGTAGAGAATGTGATAATATTCACCTTATTTCCCATTGTTGGTTCAGCTTCAGTACAAGGAGGAATTTACGTCACATTACGTTACAATTTTACGTCACATTATGTTAAAAATTTACGTCACATTACGTTACAATTTGATGCCACATTATGTTACAAATTTACGTCACATTACGCTACAAATTTATGTCACATATATTACAAATTTACGTCACAGTACATTACAAATTTACCTCATACCACCTTACAACTTTATATCACATTACATTACAAATTTACATATCATTACATTATAAATTTATGTCACATTACATTACAATTTTACGTCACATTACATTACAAATTAGTTTAACATCGGTGATTTATGTCACATTACATTACAAATTTATGTCACATTACATTACAAATTTACATCACATTACATTACAAATTTACATCACATTACATTACAAACTTATGTCACATTACATCGCAAATTTATGTCACATTACATTACAATTTTATGTCACATTACATTACAAATTTATGTCACATTACATTACAATTTTACCTTACATTACGTTACAAATTTACATCACATTACATTACAAATTTACATCACATTAGGTTACAAATTTAAGTTACATTAGTTTTACATTAGAACTAAGGTTGGTACAAAACTTTGAATTAGAAATTACTTTGATCTAATTCTTTAATTCGAGGCTTCCTTCTAATTGACCCTTTGAAATAAACCGAATCTCTAACCAATACAAAGTCTTTGAATTACATGAAAATTTGTTTTAAAAATTGGGAAGGCTGCAGGAATATTGAAATATGAAACTGCAAATTCTAAGTTAATTACTTTGTGTTATTACCTTCTCTACATGAGGGAGTGCCACTCCAAACACTCTCAAATGTACAAGTGCTTGAATTAGGCCCATCTAGGTAGTATCCACCATTACACATGTAGGAAGCTCTTGTACCAACTGAATAATGGATGTATAATGGATAAGTTTCCTCCAGAGGTGAATAGTTGTAACTCACTTGACCATTTGCCAGTGACACAGGTAGACACATTACTACATTAAAATGTAACATAATGTTAGGATGAATTTAAAAGTAACAGTTGTCTCTGCACACAAGAAATTGTAGTCTGGTGAGGTTCGGGTGTCTTTGTACTAATTAACAGAGTAAAATATAATTTCCTCCAGTCTGGGGTCTGGATCAAACCCTCAGTAATTTAATACACAGTCACCCCAGTCTTGGGTCTGGACCAATCCCTCAGTAATATAATACACAGTCATCCCAGTCTTGGGTCTAGGCCACTCCCTCAGTAATTTAATACCCAGTCACCCCAGTCTTGGGTCTAGGTCAGTCCCTCAGTTATTTAATACACAGTCACCCTAGTCTTGGATCTAGGTTAGTCCCTCAGTAATTTAATACACAGTCATCCCTGTCTTGAATCTAGGCCACTCCCTCAGTAATTTAATACACAGTCATCCCAGTCTGGGGTCTAGTCCACTCCCTCAGTAATTTAATACACTGTCATCCCCAGTCTTGAACTAGGCCACTCCCTCAGTAATTTAATACACAGTCACCCCAGTCTTGGGTCTAGGTCACTCTCTCAGTTATTTAATACACAGTCACCCCAATCTTTGGTCTAGGTCAGTCCCTCAGTAATTTAATACACAGTCATCCCAGTCTTGGGTCTATGCCACTCCTTCAGTAAATTTAATACACTGTCACCCCAGTCTTGGGTCTAGGCCAATCCCTCAGTAATTCAATACACAATCAACCATCTTGGGTATGCCAGGTTATAAGTGAAAAAAAATCTGGAACTAGTGTAATCATCAGACAAGGGATCAGGAATGCAAATAAACCTAAATGTCACCAAGGACTGAGAGATATTAATTAGGGAGTGATAAAAGGTTACTAAGATCAATAACTCTTTTTTCAAAGGTTGCACTAACAGTCAGATGTAGCAATGTACGTGTTTATTTATTATTATCTTAGTAATGTGAGTTTATATCTTTAAACCTGAACTATGATATAGAAAGGAATAACAGGGAAATGAGCCACCAAATCCATATGTCACTTGCAGATATTCAGTGAAATGTTTTATCCTGATTTTACCTTCATATATTGCAGAGACATTTAACTTTTGAATATTTCCAATGTCAGAAATTGAGGAGTAATAAATGAAGACATTAAGTTTTACCTCGACATGTTGGAATAGGTGTTCTAAATTGATTAAATCCAGCACATTGCAGACGACCAGATTCTGATAGACGGAAACCTGGATCACATATTATCCACACCATTCCCAACTGATACAGGTTATACATATCGTCCTCAGGTGGGGTACATTTTCCATTCCTACAATTAGGGGTAGCCCAAGCAACTCTTCCATTTGGAATGTAAGGCACATCACAGGAAGCTACATGAAAAGAAAAACTGCTCCATATATTGCACATTAAATCTGATTAACATGGATATTATAGTTTTTTAATATTTGTGGACTGATGATTCAGTGGCATAAGGTGAAAATACCTTCCACTGAATTTAAGTGTTACAGTTGATAGCTATCTTGGATTTTGTTTGATAAAAAAAGCACAAAAATAACCATAACAGCATGGATTTTAGAATTCTACCATTTTGAAAACCAATTATCACCAAATTATATCTCATCATTTTGAATCTGTGGCTGCTTACATTTTATATTTGCTTCACAAAAGTGGTCTTCTGTGCACAGTAGTGATTTAGAAAGAATGGTGGCATGAATCTATGTGGTAAATAAACCTTAACACAAATGATTGTCAAAGATAGTTGTATGGATTAATGTTTTCTTATCCACCAAAAACAATATAACTTTTGAAACACTTTCATCATGGATAAGAAATCATGGATACAGAGTCTCAAAAGGACAGAGTCATTCCCTTTTATTGCCTCAAATGCTACAATTTTTTTTTAAAAAAATAGCAACTGCTTTATTGTTAAACTTGTAAATGTTACATTTTTTAATGCAAATTTTCTTTTTTAAAACAACTTACCATTCTCAAATGAAAGACATCTTATTGGAGGATATCTCCAATGTCCATTTGACTGACAATATATGTGGTTATAGCCACCGATAAATTGATCCCAATAATAACCAGTGTTACACTCCAAATTGACAAGATCCCCCACAGTATATGTAGAGTGGGCACCATTGGAAATGTAGCCATTTTCAGGGGTTGGATCTGGGTATGTGCCTGAAACAATTCACCTCTTCATTTGCAATGGCAACACAGTGGCTGTGTACCAGAAAATATACTCTTGAGACTATAAAGTCATCAATTGCTTGAATATGAAAAACAGACAGAGAGTAACATAAATTAAGCCAAAATTGAGGGAACATGGGCAGAGAGGGCATAATTATCTTTTTAATACTGATGAGTTTGATCCAGGAGGGTGCACAAGGGTGTGGGATGTACCAAGGGTCTAATCGTCAAGGCAATTAGCAACCCAAAGATTAAAGTCATCATTGATCATCCTTCAAAACTCCACAGGGAACAAAATATGCACGTAAGCAAATGATACTTATGTGAACATCTGAAACTGGAAAAGTTCACAGAAATATTATGCTGAATTTTATGACACCACATGTAGATCATTATTCATACAGCACTAAAATGTTATTCTGAATCACTTACATCACCTAATCTGGATGCCACTGGATACTGGTGGGTAGTAGCATTGGTGGGGTTCAATATGTCAATCAAATATAACTGTCGTACCAAAAACAAGGCAGCTGACTTTCTCAGCCAAGTGATGGAATGTTTGGGTCCAGACAGTGTGAAGGACTTAATATAATTTTCACAGTGGGGGAGCTCCCAGAGCAAAGACAGATGAATGCTGTTTGGTACATGCTGATAAGATTTTGGATCAGGAAGTATGGATGCAATCTAATGTCCTCCTGGCAAGGAGAAAATTCCCTTGGAACATCTCCGACCAACATTGGGTACAGGCACAAAAGTCTGACTTACAGAAGGAGGCAGACAGACTTAATTTACTGTGTATGAAAACAAATGCCCTAACACTAATGTTTTGCTAATCATGGTGATGACATGATGTCATGACATTGTACCAATTGCCTTCATCCCAATGGGGCATTGCCCATATGCACCATGATGCAATGCATGAGGGAGGAATTTATTTATAGAAATACTCCCTGGGGATGAGTAGGAGTGGCTGATGCTTACAACATGTCCTCTCCAGCCCATTTCCTTCAATTTGTTTTTATTTGACTTTTACCAAACATGACAGTCAGGATGTACACACATATATGTGTATGTAATGATTCAAATATAAATTTCTTTTTAAATTGATGTGTAAATGTATGAAGGTTGCTTACCATTTCCAGATCCTGGTAGATATATATATGCATACCCTGTAATTAAAGAAATTACAAAATATAATGTTCTAGTATTGGCATACAAAGTAATGTCATAACAACATTTTGTGTAAACAAATCCCACCAATGCGCAAAGCCTAAAGTAGACTTACTTATTAACAAGAAGCCAAGGGGCTTTATGCAGAGCATTGGCCCCTTGCTTTAATGTTATATAGATCTAAGTATAGATCTACATAATATCAAGTTAAGCGGTTGTTGAACTGAGTAAACAATCGCTTCCCCTTTTTGTTCACCAGGGGTGGCATTTTTATACTTAAATTTTGTTGTGTTTTTTTAAAGTATTTATAATAGTGGCCAAAAAAGGTAAATATTTTTTGATAGTTTATTTTAAAGTATAGGTATAGTATATATCTGTTATAGGTTTGAAACAAAATTTTCTTTGTATTGAAGAACTATCCAGTATAGCTTTGTACATGTGATATCTGGTATAGG
>JBCAUG010146973.1:0-20595 GCA_038406175.1 Haplosyllis leylae | reverse complement strand
GGCTCGGGTACCCACCCCCCCCCCTTTTAACAGACAGACACCTGTGAAAACATAACCTCCTCTAGTACTACGCACGTGGTCGGTGAATAATAAAAATTTACCTGTGCACTCTGATCTGTAGTATTTTTGAACCCATATATCCATCAGTAAGTTATAGTATCTGGCAGCTTCGAAGAATTTCAGATACTTGTGTGAAGTCGGCGAAGGGAAGATCCGTATGAAGTCACCTCTTCTGCTGTCTTCGTCTAATGTTTCGACTAGTATCCTCAGATCATCTGGTGTAACAGTGTCCAGTATTGTTGCTTGTACATTCTACATAATAATGCATTGCCATTACAAAGTGACCAAACACTGTCTACTGTGAACCAAAATGGCTATCATTATCGGTTATCCTAAAGTCTCAGTCATAAAAGAGCAAATCAGGTCAACAAAAAATAAATCTATTTGTACCTCTTCTGCGAACCTCTGGCAGTAGTAGGCGTGCTTCGCGCGTTCATCTGGCGACATCTGGGACGGATACAGTTTGCTGTTGATACATATATCTTTTGGCACATGGAATTTTCTACAAATGAAATATTTAAAATGTGCCTCGTTAGGTCTTTAATTAATTTTTTAATTAATTTTAATTTTCTGCATTTTAACCAAAAGAAATAGAGAAAGTTACTATATAACTTCAAACACTGATTTCGTAATAACTCATGCTATATTTGCAAGTTCTTGCGACTCGGACCCAAAAATTAGTACCAGGTACCAGGTCCAAGTGACCAAACACAATGAAACACAAACCCAGAATCTGGCGGAGCACCCGGTGCGGCAGTGACATCATTTTTATGCGGAATCATAAAACCGGCCAAATTCAACAGATCTTTGATCATTCCTCCTTTGATGTTGATGTCAAGTTGAGAATTGGAATGTAAACTAAAATCGGGAAATTTTTATTGACACAGTATAATAAATATAGTAAATAAATATAGGTCGTTGGTATCTTTTTCAATAGTTCCCACGAGAAGGAATCTAGACCCACAAAATCAGCCAGCTTTTCGTGTACAGAAAGCCAATGTAGACACCAACCCGGCCGAGGATGCGTTAGGCACGCATACGTTTGATGCCCTGACATACACTGATGACATCGCTCACACCGCCACGCCAAACAGCGCGTGAAATCGACAAGGTGTTTTGATACTGGCAATTTCTTTCTTTTACAACCCATCATTGCTGAAGCTCCGGCATGCACTGCAGTGCAGTGTTACTCACCCATGCAGCTGATGCGATGTCACTCAATATCCCAGATTTTGTCCCTTTCATTCTCTTACATTCTCTTTAAAATGTAGTGTTTACTCCCCAAATAAGCTTCCAGCGGTTAACATTCTGGTCTTCTGATAAGACAAAAACTGGAAATGCTAAATACCTGGGTGATATGTTGACCTCAATAATCCATGGCTTCAAGTTTTCATCCAACATGACATCAAAACCGAAGAGTTCATGAACACAATAGCGCCGACGCACGTTTATCTTGACTAGACTGTTCACACATGATTCAGACCTACAGAAAAAGTTTTCCATAGATGTTGTTATCTTCTCATTTTATAATTGACCTTCAGCACAACAGTAGTAACTCTGATGCAGAATTACAGAACTTGGGAGGTCCGCAGCTTGGGTGGAACATTCCTGTGTTACATGGCAGCTCATACTAATCATGTTCTGATCACACATCCCACTAGCATCTGTACAGTGGTCCTGATCCTTAAGTGCTTGAATACAAGGATTCATGTTCCCCTATGAAATACTTTTTATGATGCAGTGATTTATTGGTGCTTCGACTGACCCTTAGGGCCTACATAAGGTGAGTTTTCCACTTTATTCCACTTCACACGTAAAAGGCGGTTTTTGATTGGATCTCAGCACGTGAATCTGAGCCCGGACCCACGTCCTCTGCAAGTGGATCTGAGATTTCTGAAGGGATTATGAGACAAGCAATCTCATTGGTCTATAATGATCTATTGCCCAATGAGATTGCTTGTCTCAAAATCTCTTTGGAAATCTCAAAATGGTGGCTGTCTCCAACTAAAATCTATTTGAATTTGAAATTGGTTATTTTGGACATATTTTGTATTCAGGACATGGAATAAAAAATTTACCACATTGTAGTCAGTGAATCCAGGCCAGACACCACCACTCATAGGCATGCAGACCCCCCCTCCCCTTTGGGTCAGGGGGTCTGAAAGCCTACTCGTGGTGTCTGGCCCGGAACCACCTCCTCGCAATGTGGTAAAGTATAAAACCACAGGACCACCAGAGTACTGGCTTATTCACACTGCACTGGAACAGGACCGCAACAGGTACAGGACACGGCCAATGGACCAATATATTGTACAGAAATATTCACACTGGTCCGAGACCAGGAAAGGAACCATTGTTTTCTATTGTGCAGGTTCAATTACCTAAAGCTGTTCCGTTCCCAGTCCCAGGAATAAGCCATGACTATTAGACTATCAAGTGTCATTGGCAGTGTATCAGCAAGAACTTTTCAGGTCACCAATGTGATTCACTCCTTTGGAGGAAAGTGTGCTAAAGCTGCTTTATTGTGATTGTTTAGGTTATTTTCCGTCACGATACTGGACTAAACTGCAGGCCTGGTCCACAATAAATATCCACAATTTGTCACCCCCTGTGGATAAAGTAGAGTTCCAGTATTGGCTCTCCCCACTGACGCGGCTAACTAAACATTCGTTTATAATTCTTACTTACGAAATGATGGTTTTAACCACGAGATCTTGTATGCTCTCCCACACTTTAGTAGTGTCAACACCACGTTTCTTGAGATATCCCCACAATGCCTTCAGTCCCCTGTAATAAAGACTTTAGTGTAAGGTTAGTTAAAACAGACGATCTCACTGTTTACGTGGTTGCTTTTAGATTGTTTTGAACGGCAATATTAAAATACGGGTTGATTTCCATAGAAAATGAGTTTCCGCAGATGAGATTTTCCTGTGTTTACCATTTGTGTCCCTGACACTGAGTTTCGTCAGTGTTTGATTGATACTCATTGTTTCGCTTATTGATGCTGTAGTTGGTAAGATGCATAAATTTGTTACTTAGATTCTTCATCGAATGAGAATATCTGAAACAGAAAGAAGTTCATAATTAAAGGCCCTTATTAAGAGAACTACATATGTGCAGTTGCCATTTGACTACACATGACCCCTGTCAAATATTTCGAATTAACTTGACCTTAATCTCACGATGAGTAAGATCGCTATTACACTCACTTGCTCGACGCAAATCTAACCAATCCGTCATCATATATGTAGACGCGCAGAGGATCGAAACACGTGACGTAAACGTAAATGCGCAGGTCAAACTTACTCTCGTTAATCAGGTAAGGTCGTGACAAGTATCTGAAATTAATCAATGATTAATCAAGTATTAAAACTGAAGTATTAGATGCATGCTAGACAGTCAGTGGAGCTTGTTTTGACGTACCTCTGCACGATGACAGGTTTGCGCTTTGGAATTTGATTCCATTTACTGATCACTTTGATTCCAATTCCTCTGGCCGATGCAGGCTGAAATTATGACGTGAAAAATACTTTACCAGCTTGTATGATCACATTTTTAAACCAATCTTAACTTGTTACAGGGTAAAATTAAAGAACTGATCTTTCCAAAAAGAAAGATTTCGAAATGTTGATCTCTCTTGAGTGTCTCAGCATTTTTATTTTAAAGTAAACCTACTGGTTTGATGATCCACTTCTGCTTACTGCCACCATCTTCCCATGTCCGTTTTAATTGTTTCAAATCATATGGTAAACAGAACGTTTGAGGAAAAAAGTTAAACTCTTTCTTCCCAAAATGCACCTGCATGCGAGACAGGTTGCGCCACAGCCGATCCTTGCGACCGATTTGGAAGGAACCGGGAAGATGATTGACCTGCAATTAACATTGAATAAATTGTATTCATAAATATTTGTATTAATTCTCAGAAGAGATACAAACCAATTTTATTTCGTAGTCCTCTGCATACTCACCTTCTGGTATTCTCTAATGGCCTTAAATCCTTGCGCTTTCATGTGTTTTCCCCAGTATCCAAGCCAATCATGATTCTCTGGAATTAGAAAATTTACAATATTTATATCTTTCTACTTACAATACAGATTACAATGTATTAAGTGTGTTAGGTGCAAAGTACATTGGTACACGTATATCATTCGTACATCGTTCATATAAATTAATGAAAATTTAAAAGCTTTTCAAATGCTACTAAACTTCTAGAAAATCATCTCAAAGTCAAAACCATTTGACATATACATGCTTACAACTACATTTCAAGACCGCATACTCAAGATATACGATAATGTAAACAAAAGAAGTGAAATTTATGAGAAATCAGAAATACGAAATTGTATTCATACCTCCACGGATTTCTATGGATTTTAACGATACAATATCACAAATTATGGGTTTAAATATTGCGCATAAAGGCGCAGTAATTTCCTTTGCCCTGGCCCTAAACTCGTAAAGCACGTGACCTGCCAACCCCATATTTGGTGAATTCTGTGACACTGAATGCGATTTCTCTTTGATCTGATCACCCTGGCCATTAACTTCGCAAAACAACCTACTTGCATCCTAATTCATTTCCCCAGATTTCATTCAACAGAAAATCACACTTACTTTTAGTTGGCCTGAAGTAAGATCTGAAAATGCAATTCTTAACGACATTTGGTGTTATAGGGCTCATCTTCCACTTCAGCAGCTTACGAATTTCCCATGGTAACTGTTCAACTGAAATCAATGTGCATAAATGTGTTTGACTTGTAATATCAAGAATCAAAAGTAACTTAAGTAAGATCTAATTAATTACCTTTTTCACCGTCTTGGACAAAGTTAATGGTTGGAGGTACATAGGCAAAGAGACTTGGAGTAAGGGCAGGCTGCAGATCTCCCGCTGTTGACACTGACGAAACTGCAGACACCGGGCGGGAACGGGACGTGGATCTGTATGACCTACTGTCCTTGATAGACAGTCCCAGCATCCGTTTGGTTGCGGATTTAATACGAAAGCCAGTGCGACTTGCCCTTGACAGCTTGTCAGATTCATCTGAAAGGCGGTGTATTTTATGAATCGAGAGTGTCGATGTTCTTTTGCGGCCGAAATATGCCACAATCTTCTGAACATTTTGGTTATAAATGTGTTAGTGCTGGCAGTTGAATTTTTGTTTTGTATTCTGAAACATTGCTGCAGTATAATTAGGCTAAAAAATCAGTAATTACCGTCATCAGATCCAGATTCGTAATCGTCATCCAGATTGTCTATGACGTCATCTTCATCAATATAATTGTCTGAATCATCTTCCCCATCGCCTGGTACTCTTTCACTGTGGTAGTTAAAGAGGAAAACCTTAACATCATTTTGATGTCACACTTGATGTCATGGTTGCCAATACCCTACATACCTACATATATCAACTTAATTCATTCACATTTTGTCTCCCATCTGTCACTGCACTTCAAAAAGCAACCATGCAAATTAGGCCGGAGGTTATTCAGATACAAGGCAAACTAGGCCCCACTGAGGAAAATGTAAAGTGCAGACCTAATGTACAACAGACTTTTTTCGCAATTGGCACAAGTCACACAGATGTAAGTCTTATGGCTCATTCACATACACGGAGACGGACTCGAATACCTGTCTGAGGACGAGGCTCTGTCCCAAAAATGGATAGTTTCCCATTTCTGTACACTTAACATTTCTTCATGGTACAACTGTAGCCATAGATTAATCTTCAGGCAATCCCTCTGGATAGGGATCCAAACCCGTATCCTATCCTTCTGTTTGTACGTGAATAAGTTATACCAGAAAATAATAATTATCCGCGAAACAAAATAAACGCTTACGTTTCTCCCGGCCTTTCCTCAAACCCATCCTCTGCTACATCCTCAGATATTGGGGTCTGTACCAAAGCCCCGAGATAAATCCTGGGTAACTTAAAGAAAGCATTCTCCCTGGTCAAGCAGCCAGGTATAGGCATATCCATACTACACATCTCGTTTAAATTTACCGTTTGGAGTTTCTCTGATTGGTCCCATATTTCACCTCCTATTCTATTAACAAGCATTGACGACGATGACTTTTGTAATGGCTATTCCATTCGTAATTCTTTCGAAGTATCCATGACATAATGTTTGTGTTGATCATATACCAATAAACTCTTCTTAAAATGATAACCATTTTGTATTAACCTCCTTCACCGTTGTCTTAATCATACTGTTAAGTTTCACTTTTTGCCAACGAGTTACTGGTTTCACACTTCAACTTTTACTTTGCTTGGTCACTGTGGAATTGATTAAATGACATGGATATTTGTACTGACACGGTATCTATGTGTGTGACCAATGGTATGTTTTCTTTATATTTATGAAGTCTGTCAACATATTCAACAAACTATTGAACTTAAATGAAACTTCCTATCGGTGATCTCATATTCATCTCGACTAATTTACACAAAAAAGGAACAGAAAAGTAAACGACGGTTCTTCACAAGGATCAAAATCAAACAAAATCTAAATAAATGATCTGTAAATGACCTGTACATAATTTATGAACGTAACATTGGAGATCAGATCTCATTGTCCCGATGAAAGCTTTTAATCAGCCGTAGAAAATGGACCAAACAATATCAATGTTCATTTTTGTCGTTCCACGTATAATCTTTTATTATATTATTATATTATATTATATTTATTATATCGAAAAATGTATTATATTATTAATCCCTGATGCTTCAACTGTACAGTGCATCAATACTATCAATACTATTTCTGAAAATTCTGTTTTTCATTGTATTCACTTCAGAAAGGTGCTGTGACGGAAACGGCAGAAAAGGTTTGTAATTGCATCCGCACACGCTGCCACAGCTTCATTTTTCCAACAAGTATGCACGTACTGGATAAACAATATCGATATCAAAATTGACACTAGACTTGGATGCAATGCAACAGCGTTGCATTTTTAACGGTAATTATTATTAAGGAAAGTTTAACCTGAATGGCATCTTTGATACCCTGACACAATATCATTACAACTCACATGGGAACCAGCATATCATCAAAGCACTATTATCATTCATTCATCAACTGTGCTGGCATTCTTTTTTGAATGTCTGTCGTTCTTCATACACTAGTCCCCTTGCAAAGAATGAACAGATGTGAAGTACATTCACACTACGGATACGACCCGAAATAGTGACTTGTTACAAAATTGTCAAAGTGGGAAAACATTTCATAATGTATATTTTTCCTAAAAACATATTTTGCATTCGGTTGTAAAACAGCTGATGTCAGGAAGATTCAAACTCTTCTTTTTCAATGACTATATAGACTGTTTTGATTTTACTAAATCTAGTATGGACATTCCAGGTGCTGTTTTTTATATAATGATATCTAATTCAGATTCTCTACTGAATGTACAAATAACTTTTGAAAAAGCATGTGGAGTAAAATTTGTTCCCATTTTGACAGTTTTGCAGTGCCTCATTTACAGTTTCTAACCAGACACAATTTCGGGCTATATCCAGTGTGACATTGCTTGTTGTAGAGTGGGTACTAATAATTATTTTAATTGTCAGGAGGTAGATCTTTGAACAAAATGCATTTAGAGGAGATAAGTTTACCTTGGGCGGACTGAACTTGAGCAAAGACAAGACTACCTCCCCCTCAAGGTGAATTTTCCGGGGAACTACTGAGTAACCAGTAAATAGCGGTCTTTTTTTAAAAAAAAATTGGGAGGACACAAGTCCTTTTTGTGGGGCCACTGATATTCTGTTTTGGACTTCCGGTGATGTCTGCCTTGGGTTTCAAAGCCAGGGTGGATCCCTTGCATACCTTCTTGCCTATTTGATCCTCAGATTCACCTCTGGTGTGGCACCTGCCAATTGTATAGAGGTCAGCATGGCAGCCAAGCCTGATCCACATACTTGCAGATCACGCGCCAACAAGTATTGGTGAGGGTTTGAACCCATGGCCATCCGTGCTGCATGATGCAGCACAACACTGTAAAACCATTCAGCTACTCTGGCTCTGCTATAAATAGCAGTCTTATCTCATGAAAATTATATTTCTTCTAGTATGTCATGAAAATTCAGCCATTCTCCTGTGAATTTTCCCTTTTTCTACCAGTAGGATTTCTTCAAACCTACCTGCTTATAGTATCTGGTTAATGTGCAGCAAAACCGACTCGTTATCACCCAATAAAAATACTTATTGTCATCATGAGATAATCGTTGTAACTGTAGGCTCTAGGTTTTATCTACCATAGGCAGACATCTAAAGTTATTCAGAATTGTGGCTGGGTAGATTACAAAAGTGGACGAGTGTTTGTTATTGAGCGCTCAATCTAACCGAATTCGTAAGCGGGACCCAGCGTAAAACAAAGACAGTCGCTTTAATCCATAGTTTGATTGATATTGGTGTCATGCGGAGCTGCCGTAAGCCTACCAGTAGGGGTGTAAATTGAAAATTTGCACCGCATTCCCTAATAGGATCCTAGGACCAGTAAGGGCTTGTCTCCAGGATCCAAAGCTATTTTTAGTAACTGTAACTTTGTTGCCTTCCAGTAGGGGCATGAGTCTGGAACCCAATTGGGCTCTGGCACAGGAAAGGTCCAGCCTATCCCGGCCCACCACTGAAGGATTGCAGAATGTGACATCGGCATGGAATGCCACCATAACCAGTGACATAAGAACCACCAGTATATAACCCCAGGTTCACGCCCTTTTTGAAGACTTCCATTGAGTTCAGGACCCATTCAAAAGCAGTGCAAAGCTCCTGCTAGGTTGAAAGCCACTGTGCTTACTGCACTTTGAGTGACCTCTCTGCCAGGTAACCTAGGCTCCCCCGCTGAGGTATGTTATCATAATTACATTGTCTTTGTTTCTTTGTGCTGAAAGCAGCAACTGAGTGCTGGTGAAAGGTTTACAATCTGACTCCTCTGTTCCACCAGTGAAACTACTACACAGTACCAACATGAATGCTGCCCCCCCCCCCCCACCACATCATGAGGCCTTTCAGAAGGCCTTTCTGAGGTTTCACTCACCGAACGAAAGTGCGTGACATTAGTATTCAATTCCTGGTTCAACTTCAAAGAATTTAGCTTCGCAAGAGCTGTAAAACAAAACATAATGACGCACCTGTTGTCATCATCTTCTTGTTCATCTTCCCATTCATCTTCTGATTCTGTCATAACAGCGTTCATCTTGCTGCTGGAACTGATTAACTGAGATACGTCCATCTTATCATCACGCGCAACTTTGGTTGGAGCACCTAAAGTATTATTCAACCGGTACTGTACGTGACCAATTTCTGAAGAAATATATGAAACATTTCAAAGCCCACTGGATCTCACCCGCCTTTGAGATGTTATGCACCAAAATACTTTTGATTCCACTGCTTACAACGTAGTGCAGTTCTTTAGTTTGATTACAGACTCATGGCTTCAATGTATTTTGAACTACCTGTGTTATCTATGTCCCCGATTTACCTACCTTCAGTTTTAGGTCTTGGTCGCTTTCTAAGATCGTGAATGACCTCTTCCGCTTTGGACAACTTCCTGTAGAACAGAGTACTGCTGCTACCACCTAGGGTGGACGCGGTAAAATCTACATACAAACACGCTACACAGTTACTATTCAGAGTAAGGATAAAGGCAACAGTGGTATCAAGCACCGAACTACATGTAGTCAGCCCTCGTTCTCTTCAAATGCGACAAACTGGAAAAGAGAACCGTAACTTTGAAAGTCTTTTTTTTTCAAATTGGTATTCTTTTAGTGCCATATCTATATATCTAAAGATACAAGTTTGTTTTGTGTGTCCATGTGTCTCTCTGTTCGAAGTTGAGGAGGTGTGGCTAGTTCATGCTGAAAATTAGAGATTCCTGTACAACTTTCCCTAGACTCAAAATTCATATTTTAATACAAGTTATTACGGAATCGGAATTGGAATATTTAACCATTCTTTTTCCAACTATCCTTGCCTTGAAAACATCACTGAAGTTAAAAAGACATGGTACTGTTGCTTTTAGTTTCATACAGACAGCACTGTGTATTTAGTGTTTTGCGTGGCGGAAGAAGAAATATCAGCTTCAAATATCACTCAGAACTAACAACGAAGACTTTTCAGAAATAATTCTTGTAACAAACATGATCAATATCGTAAATTTCAGTTGAAGAGTTGCATGCAACAAACTTTGAAAACAGTAAAAATGAAAACAATTGGAACACATTACGTTTGGTTAAGTAGCTATGTAGACAGGAAATAAAACTGCTACATGTACAAAATAGGGTCAAATAAATAGCAAGCACATTTTAACAAAATATTTTTGAAAAATACATACTGTTCTGCTGAGGCTGAGGCTGAGGGCTGCTGCATGTGGAATTGGTACCACTACAAGACGTCCGTTCGCTCGTCGGAGACCCGGGCTGACTGACTTCACTGTACGGTTTGGTGGGAGTGTAGTTCAGGTTGCGTACCTTCAAAGTTGCGTCTTTGTTTGGTACCACTGGAGGCTTAATGCTCAAATGGCTAGACGTGAGACTCCTACCCGTTTTACTGAGGCCTTTTGAGAAAGGCATAATTTGCTTTACAGTTTTTACTTGCGACGGCTTCTCAGAAAGTTCACTGTTTTGTGAGTTTGATTGATTTTGTTTCTTTCCTGCCCCAGGGCGTGGAATACTTGACTTCGGTGCAGATGACACAACTGAATTAGCTCCGTTTGAATGCACCACACCCTTAGTAATGCTGTTATCGTTTTGATTGATATCTGTATCACATGCGTTCTTATCACTGGCACTATTTCCGTCTGCAGTGTCAGTGCTTACTGTAACCACTGTTCTGTTGTAACCGTCCTTATTTGAAAACGTTTGATCTGCAAGAAGCTGTCTTTGAACAGTAGGAGCCGCTATAATACGTCCAAGATCAGCATTTACCACTTCTTTATTTGTGCTAAGGGTTTCCCGGAATTGCTGCAGGTTAGTATTACTGCTGACAATCGCCGTTGCTGGTTTAGATGTCATCATTGCGTTGGATATGTTAGTTTTTGCTTCTTCGTGTTTTTTGCTTTGAGTAAACTGAGGCTGCGGCATTTCATTGTACACCGCGGCGGTGCTCACGATGGGCGTAGTTGGTTTCGTCACCGAGACAATACTTGATACATCTGTTCTTGACGCATCGCCACTGGTTGGATGACTCGCTTGAGACCTCGCAGATGTTGGAGGCTGAGGTAGCGGTCGAGGATGAGATGCCACCTGGAAAAAAAGACAACCAAAGTTTGTGTAAATACATTAAAAATGAGATTAGATAGTAATCTAATTTTAATTATGCTGATGGATTATTCCCATTGGTTTCTCATATCGATTTGATTGAATCACAACCTAAATTGTAATTGACTCGGGACAAAGCTTTACAATGCTAAAAAAGTGCGGAAACTGAAGGAAATTAGAAATTTCCATGAGACTGAACTACTGTCTACAAAATACAAAATCTCTAAATGTGTGCCTGTACTAATATTTCCATACTACTTTGCTATGGCAACTACGACTACGGGTTCTACAAAAACAATAAACATTGCATTTTCAAGATATTTGTTTCTGGAAATGCTGCAAGTGTAACAAGTACCAATCTTGCATTATTATAAATGTTGTGTGCACATTTTCCACAAAACACAATTTACCGCTGATCTGTTCACTAACTTCAATGTTGCAACAAATTTCGCTCTCGAAGATATGGTTGACTGAAATAATTTTGGTGTGACATGTAAATACATATTTACTTTTTCATGATTTTGGATTTTTCATCTGTCATCATGTCTACTGTTTTCATGTAGCGCTGCAACACGAGAGGGAATGAAGTTCACTAGGTGTACCTACCATAATGGATGTTTCTTCCATGGAGAGTGACAATGATACGTTGGAAGCGTTGGTGTACAAGCTCCAACCAAAGTTGATAATAATCATCAAACTTGATATCAACAGTGATGCAATACCGTTTACGGGTGTTGTTGGAGCGACTCAATATCAGTATGGTAATCCAAAGAAGCACCTCTAATTAAACCCACCTGAATGTATGGCTTGCCTTTGGCAAATGTTGCATTTCTTGCAGAAGACGTTCGTTGATTTGCGACCCCAATGTCATTAACAATCGGCTTCGGTCTAATCGGGGCCCCTTCGGTGTATAACACGTCTCGGTCGTGACCAAATCTTGCAATATTACTACTGATTGCGTATTCGTTTGCAACGGGCGCGAAGGCTCTTTTGAGTGCATCAGTTCTGGTTCCATCCAGCTTAGATTTTTCGTCATTGCTGTCGTTTGTGACGAAATTCGATTTACTGACAGTTCTTTCTAAGTGATTTTGAGCGGCTACGCGGGGATCTCTCCTGTGGTCAGGCCTTGTCGTCGGAAGGCGTTTTTCTCGGTAGGCACTGTTAGGTCTTAGAAATGTGTTGGTTCGTATATTAGTCGGTGGACCCAGTTCAGCAGGGCTCTGGGGTGTCTCTTGTGTACTATGCTGAAAATGCGTTTTGTGATGACCCTGAAAACTCTGGGCACTTGCTGCCTGAAGAATGGAATGCAGCATCTCCAAGGAAATTTCTTCTGGTGGTGGCTGAAACAAAAAACATTTCTGTTACTCTTTGCACAAAAATTAAATTATGAACTACGAAAATACCATGTAGACAAACATATTTTGGCATCCCTTGTGCAAACGATTGAAAAGCTATATGCACAGTATCAAAGGTACTACTAAACAGAGTTCATGAGTTACCTCTACATCCTTGGCACTAAGAGGGCGTGCGTAAGGACTTCTATTTGACGGTGCTGTTGTCGCTACCCCCGAGCTTGCACAGTTATTGGTGATGGTATATTGGTGTTTAGTTTGGCTACTGGAGGGAACAGAAGTAGGCTGAGGGGCAGAGGTGGTCCCAGTTGATTTCTGAGGATAGCTAGGTGCACCATAGCTACCGGCAGAGGGGGAGGGAGATGGTTTGCTGGAAGAACTATTCGAAGCTCCGCTCGATGAAAACGCATGGACATTGGTTGATCCGTTTGCGGAACCCAATACCTACAAAAGCATGTTACAAGCGATAGCCGATATAAAATGCTTGCCCCTGAACATGTATCGCATTCAGAGTTAATCAAGCATTCTCCTTGCATGCACAAGCCACTTCTACTTAAATTCAGCACAGACTTCACAATATGAGCTGCAAAATTTTCGATAATGACCCAGCGAAAGCCTCAGAATTTGATACCATCTTTCATTACATTACACGCAGGTGCAAATGACGCTGCTAAATACAAGTCAGTGCAAAATTAGTGCAAATTTTTCACGAGAATATTTCGCAACTCTCTTTGATGTCTATTTGTACCTGTTGCTGCAGATATCTGATGTCTGCACGTTTGAATAGTGGAATAGGTCTGGTGTAACCGCCTGATGGAACTCTATTTGGAGCATGGTAATCATCAACAGGTAAATGACCTGCACTCGAGCTGAAAAAAAAGAAAGGAGGTTTTGGGGAAAATATTTCAAGATCAATTTGACATTGAACTGGTTACAAGACTACACTAAAACGCTGGCAAATGTTTGGGAAAATGTTCAGGCAAAATATGGAAAGAATAAGAACCTATTTTGAATCAATAACAGGAACTAAGCGACAACCAATCAAATGAAAGTAAGCACGCAAAAAAGGCTGTCCAAACAGAAAACGGTACAAACGTTGATAAAACCCCTTCTTTTGTAATGGGAGACTCGCAACAAGTTTCTTTCTCTGTGCTCGAACTCTCAGGTTCTTGAGAGATTTCTTCTGGGGTATTAATTTCACCCTGTTCCTGCAGTAGATCCACATTACTTTTTACGGGTCTTTGTCTTCTACTCTTTGGCCGCTTGATCCTTTCGTTTTCAGTGGAAACTAAACTGATTGCCGAAGACACAGTAAGGACTAAATTGCAGTCAGAAGCATTTGCATTGATAGACTTCGGTCGTTGTGTTGGGGTATACGATGCCTTGGTTGTGCCTTTGTCATTTTTAGTTGAGTTTGATTCAGTGTTCGGTTTTGTAAAGCCAAGAGAGGAAGGTACTGATGAGGGTTTGCCTCGGTACACTGACGCACTATTAGGTGTTGTCTGTGATGGATCTTTCTGTTGTAATTGTTCGTATTTACCATCTAATGTATGGAGCCTAAATTCACCCAAACGTCTCGGTCTGTCCTCTTGCTTTCTGTAACTGTATAGCAGAGTGTAATAACACTGCACATATGAAAAGACCCAAGAGCAGACATAAAAATAACGGAGATATTAGAAGATCGGCAATAAAATGTAAAAAAAAATATCTCAGAATAAACAGGATTGCCACATTTGAGTTGATTCAAAATTCCCTAACATTTCCCTGACATATCACCATTACTCTCTGACAATTTATTTTATTTTTCAAAGCAAAATACACAAAGGCACTTAATTCTTTTTCAGGATAATCCAGGATGCTTAAAGGTAATAATTTAACAGCAAAAATAAGGGGAGGCTCACAAATAATGATTGTTTACAGAAGCTTCATTGAATTATGATGCCAACAATACAACACACTTGAATTTAAACTTTATCATTAATTCCCATGTAAAACTTTGTTTTGTGCTTATGTGCAGGTGTAGATTAAGGATTTCGGTAAGGCAAGGTACAGTCATATTTGGCGTAAATTTGCTGACATAGCAGAGTGAAATGGCATAACTTAGAACAAAGACTGTTCTGACAATTCCCTAACTTGGAGAAAATATCTTTACCTGATTTTTCCATAAGCCATGGCAACCCTGATAAAGGGCACATGTACACTGGTAAGAATTAATTCCAAGAGTCAGAAAACGTGTTGGGCAGGAAGGTGACAAAAGTCAAACGCATAACGTGCTACAAAACACACTGCAAATACATAAGTAATCTGAAGATTCAGATACGTACCTGTATTTAAGAATGGGTTTGTTTGCATTCTGTCGTCGAGGTAGGTGTTTGCTGTCGTCAGTCATCTTGCTCAACTTCTCTCTCTTCCCTGGTCTGTTTCCTACTTGACCAGCTGTCGAACCTGCTGAGCAAAATTAAGAATTTCGTGTGATTTCTGAAACCGTAAGAAAGTAACGATTTCCAGTCTATGGAATAGCCTTCTGAAATTATACCATGAGGTGACTTGCTTTTAGAATAGTTTTGCATCTATCTTTTCACCTGGCGGAGTATTAGATTGCATGTTTCACACAATCTTTTTATTGTTATGTCTCAAACACCTCATTTTGATCAGGTATCATAAATAGCAACCGACCCCTACTTATCCAGCTTATCACAGCGCAAAAAATCAAGGAATCGACAGGACAGCTGGCGTTGCAAAGGAGAATGTGACAAAACCTAAATACACCAACATAAAGACGGAGCTTCATTGTCACCATTTTTCCTCTGTATCCTGCATCATGTGTTACAGACTGCACTGCACCTACAGCAAAATGTCTTCAAAAACCGATTCCCAACCATCGCGCTTGGTTTTCACTTCTTCTTTTCCCGCGACAATTTCCTCACATACCTTTCACACACATCTTGTGCGCCATACTGCTAATACATCCAACCAAGTTTATTTGTTGACTGCATCCACTTGACTTTCACCCACCAAAATCTAAACTACCATGTATGGAACCTTGATTGGTTATATATTGACTCCACAACAAAAACAGACTGTTGACCCGAGAAAACATGATGTTGTCAGGTAATCTTATTATGCATTAGCATTATCCGACACAATGCTCCATCAATAAATTTTCTATTGCTATCTATAAATACACGCATCTCCCTGCTTCAAGAGGTAACAACACTGCTTTGATAGTCGATCAAGGGTCTGTTGATGTGTTTATTATGCCATTAAAATTGATGACAGCCTTTCGTTTCATTGTTATCTCGACAGTTATTTCACCCACTTACTTAATGTATTTCACTTTCTTCTCAAAATGACCATGTTAATTACCCGAGTCGGCAGCACACACTCACACGCACACACTCACTCAAATTAAAATAACCAACCTTCAGGACAGACTCCGTAGTTCTACATCATTCTGTACAATGGTTTGCCTTCTTCTCAATCATCTCTGAAATTATGAATCGGACGAAATATTAAGTACAAATTACGTTGGGTGCAAAATTATAATGAGCAGTTCTCCTGCCATGAAATTGTACATATTGTGAGTCCTTCATATTTGTTTTTCAAAAATAGAATTAGAAATATCCCTTTTCGTCTTCAATAAATTTTACGATAGATTTTCAGGGAATGTCATCCTCCAACCTTTTATGCCTTGCATCCTCGCTTCCATTTATTTCAAAATAAATAACTGTCAGAAAATGTCCGTCTTTGAAGTTATCGTTGGCAACATAACTATCCTGAAGTCAACGTTTTTAAATTATCGGACCTTCGGGTAGAACACTGACTTTACAGTCACCTTTTGATCCCGTTCAACAAATGTCCAATCATAATAATCTTGAAGATTTCTAAGCAACATTCGATCGCATTTACATTCAAAACGTTCACCTCAGGAGGCTCAATGATCATCCGGTCTCTTCGGTGCTCAATGAGTGTCAAATAATGCAATAGCCATTATAAGCTGAACCAGAAATGATGAAATATTGACAAAAGTCAACAAAAGAATGAATTTATGAAACTAATTAAATTGTGACAATGGGTTTATTGGTTCATTATCATTGATTACATTTTGAATAATTATTGTAATAGAACCTGTTTACTATCTTAGTGTAAATCCCTTTGGCGTTCAGACGCCTGAAGCACGAACTTAGCTAATCTCAGTTCTGTACAACAATTGTTAAGAAATTGAAAAGTCACTACTCATTCAACATGGAATGTGATCAAGAAAAACAAGTTTTTCCCCGAGTCGGAGATGCAACGTCCATTTTTAAGTGTCCACAACGTCAGAAAATGTCACCGTAGCCTCAAAATATGCCTCCTTCCAGGGTAGATGGCCACTACCTTGACAGCCTTTAAAATTGGTATGAACTATAAAGTTCTTACCTCTTGTTATATTCAAAGTCTTTATATGTCAGTCATTTTTGTTCCGCTTATTTGACGTCCAAACTGATTAAAACAACAGAGAAAATAACTTTGCACACAGAAGCGATATCTACAAAAATTATTCATGGAGATAAACAAGTCTAATACATGCAACATAAATCACATGCCTGTGAACTCGAATTTCCGCCGATGCAATTTATCAAGAACCGAGAAGATCAATATTACTTTCGAAACGGATCAATGATCCACGACAAGTTTTCTCTTAATTCCATATCTGGTAAAGTATCTATTGAACTCCAATACCTCCGCAAGTGTTCCTGAACAATCAATTTTTCAAGGCAACATGAAACTTGCCTTTAAAAGCTATGGTTCAAAGAGGGGTAATTGTGACAAAAGCCAATTTTGAAACGATTTGTTTCAAACGACCAACTAAAAATTCTTTCTGAAGCAGGTCAATTCAAATTTGGGTGGATCTGTCACTTTCTGAGCAAAAAGAAACCGGGAAAGGATGGGTGTAATCTGGGAGTAGCGCTTGAGTACATTTTTAGACACCCTTTTTGTCGAAAATATTTCTCTACATTTTACAACTGTTTCCATTCCATCTCATTATGTCTATTAATCACTTTTTATCATTTCGGTTGCACCAGTGATTATAACCAGTTATCATATTTCCTGCATGGCAAACTATTGATTCCTGTAATTTTTGTTACATAAAATCTCTATCCTTTTGCAAAATTCATCATGTTAATTGATCTACATTTGTAATTTTTCCTGTTTATGAAAATGAAAAACACCTTGGTAGTCCAAAAATGTTCATTGCATTATCCCGAAATTAGACCATAATATAATGCTATACTGAGCAGACTAGACTCAGGTGACACTTGCAGTCAATTTCTATTCTTTAAATTTTTCATAATTCTACACAAAATTGTGATCTGAGAGCACATCACGATAATTGCACGAATAATTGTTCACATCATTGTAGGTGTCAGTCTATTTCTTTGTGTGTGAATTGTTGATATCGACGACAATCATGATTAAGTGTTCTTTCATTCGCTTGTTATAAAAAAAAATGACTGTAAAATTTTGTCGAGGCAGTGCCAATTAATTTATATTGATATTGATTTTGTGATGAGACTGAAATTCATTTCCGGTAAAAGTGGAAAACACAAACAAAAATTATCTCACGTTTGGGAATACAATTGATCAGCATATTACTTATGTTGCACAACCAAAACTAGTCTTTCAGTCATGAATGATTTTTTCTACCCTGTCCAATTAAAGCCGTGTGAATCAATAGATGGTGTAAATCAACAACCTCTCTCTCTCATTACAAAAACTTTATAATCGAAATTAAATTTCAAACCCGTCAACTGTAAAGGAAAAAATATTTCGACAATTCAACCTAATAAAAAGACCTAATAATAAGGCATCTGTACACTTGGGTACTGGATGACATTGATATTGCCATATTACTGATAAGTGGTCAGAAACGGAAATAGGAAGAGTTACGAGTGCGACCACCTTCGTTGAATAACGTACAGTAACTCGTTGACACTGAGCGAAGTTGCCTCAATCACAATTTCTCACTTACCTTTCATATACCCTTTGTGTAAACATCTTACCAAGTTAGATTTTGAAGCTCAATGAATTTCAGGGACAAAATTTCTAACTATCCTAAAAAATATATAACTTTGCTCCACTGAGCACGATTTCCATTTTAACTCTATATTTACTATTCTTTTCGAGCTTAGAAATCATAATAACTATAAGTTATCTAAGTTAACTATAAGTAATACACATTTCAAATTTGTCAAGAAAAGGAAGTTGGACGTTGGTTTCAAAAGTGAAGACAAAAATTGCCATTGATAACAATGTTTAGAGCAAGATGCCCTGGTGAAAAACTATGTCTGCAGCTGGTACATGTGGAGGGTAAGAATACAAAAATGACGTTGCGTCATTGACCCAATTGGTGGCACATGCAAAATGACGTCATGTTAACATTCTGTGTAAACAAATTCCAACCAATGACTGCAGGTTAAAGTAGGCCTAATTTTCATAAAACTGCCAAAGGCTCATCTCCACCTGTCCCAAGATGTTAAGGGCCTGCTGACTCAACCACTAAGGTGACTCTAACGAGCCACCAAAAATTATTCGTAACATCAAAAGAAACATTTTGACATACTATTAGAGATATTCGATGCCAATCACCAAGCTGTCATATTTTCTATTGCTATTGCCAAAATAAGGCTCAAGAGGCACTCGAGAAATATACCAAGCTTTGCAAGGAAATTAAAAACCTTAAATGTACGCACAGACACTAACTTGACTTTGATATTGAGTCAGGAATAGATCAAATTGCCTAGAAGAAGGCACAGCAAGATTGTTTCATAATTTTTTGTCCACTGATCCTAACAAATAAGTGATTTTTTTAGTTTTCAGTTACCAAATTGGCAGTCAGGTATCATGTGTCAGAAATAGTATTCCTCATTTTTCAGTGAACCAACTGGCGGTTGTGATGAAGCTGTTCTAATTAATTTGCATTGGAAAATGGACACTGAGGAAACTTATCCAGATGATAAAATTGAGATTTACCTAAATAGACACCTCTACTTGGTGGTGACCAATAAACTATTGAGTGCTATTGCCTTTGTAAGGCTTTATTGGATAGCTTTACATTCATGTAACAATTCTGTAAGTAATCGAGCCAAGTACTTGGTAATCACTTAATTTCGTGTGTTCCAATATGAATTGATCCACAATCTAGTTGTAATGTTTCCATTTCAACATGTGTTTCCAGTTGCCTAAAAGATCGCGCAGCAAAAGAGCTCCATTCAAGATGGATTTTCATCACCAAGGACCAATCTTAAATCTATAGCAAGGTGTCATCTACTAGACTCTACATGACATGGTCAGTAAGCCCTGCACTTGAAATTTGTGACATTTTTAAACTTAGGACGAAGTTGTTCAATTCAATAAAAATTAAATTTAGGATTAAATTGCTACAGGTCACCATCAATTTCAAATTTCATTCATGATTGGAATTCTCTTTCATGAAATTGAACATTCCACTCTTGATGCCCCCCATATCTACATTATCGCTTGTAACACAAACTACTTTCTTCCTAATTTTGGGTTATTCTTCTCTGGTCGCCTCTGTACATGGACTTAATAGCCTTTAAACATAAATTTAGTGTATTGTCAAAGATTTACCATTGCATTTAAACCTTGAAGTAAGCAGATATTACCTCAAAAGTATACAGAAGATAAACTTTCCTTCCATCCTTGGAAACTGTATCACGTGACTAGTTTATCCAATCACATACATCATTTATACCTTTGTCTGTAGTGTTTTCGACAGGTGTCCTAATCGGTTCGTTTGGGGGATGGGGAGGGGCAGGGTAAACAAGAATAAAACGGTCCCAGTGGCTACGTTTGGAAATTGCTTCCGAACTTCGGAAGTTGAAAAAGTGTCCTTGGAAATTCATGTTTCGAAGTTCAGAAATACC
>JBCAUG010146862.1:0-20601 GCA_038406175.1 Haplosyllis leylae | reverse complement strand
GTTAAATATAGGTTTTATTTATGTACAGGTTCAACAACTAGTACAACAAGTTCATGGTCAAATTTGTTATATAACATCAAACAACTTGAAATCCTGGACGTTTCTGAGAACAAGCTTAGGTCTTACCCAGAGGTCATATCCGAACTTTCGAAGTTACGATATTTATTCCTTGGTACGAATAATATCATATCGCTTCCAGTTTCACTCAAAAACCTGAAAGCACTTGAGGCACTAAGTGTTTCCCATTGCCGTTTCACGTCTTTCCCCCTGGTTATATCGAAATTAACACAGCTGAAATGTTTAGATATTCGAGGCAACGACCTGTTCTCGGTACCAGGTTCACTTGCAGACCTCAAACAACTTGAAATTCTCGATGCTTCTGAATGCAGTCTCACGTCATACCCAGAGGTTATATCGCAATTACCTGAGTTGAAGCGCTTAATTCTTTATGGAAATAACATGAAATTTGTGTCCGCATCACTGAAAAACTTGAAAAACCTTCAGATCCTGGATCTTTCTGAATGCGGTCTGCAGTGTTATCCTGAAGCAATATGGCAACTAGGTCAGTTGTTAGCCTTACAACTTGGAAGAAGCACCCATTACAAGTTTTTGAAAGGCAATTTGTTGAGCTATGGGTACCAGGACATAGTGATGTGTGCTTCAGAATTTCGTTCAAAAAATAAGTTAGGTATTCGTGCAGGTCAAGCTTTTAGTAATTCCTGGTACCCTTTTGCTCTGGTCAGCTTGTATCCTAACAAGTTGCAAAACTTGCCTACATCTCTTGAAAAGATCACCAACCTTCAAGAGCTAGATGTGTCCAACTGCAGTTTGCAATCATGCCCGGAAGCGATATCAAAACTAGCTCATTTGCAAATGTTAAGCCTTGAAGGAAATAATGTGAGATCGCTGCCTGATTCATTGTCGAATCTCAACGGCCTCAAAGTGTTAAACGTTTCCAGGTGTGGCTT
The DNA here is from genome assembly GCA_038406175.1 of Haplosyllis leylae. Lineage (NCBI taxonomy): Eukaryota > Metazoa > Annelida > Polychaeta > Phyllodocida > Syllidae > Haplosyllis > Haplosyllis leylae. The sequence continues at coordinate 19,633 of JBCAUG010146862.1, read as the reverse complement.
CACATCTTACCCAGATGTGATATCAGAGCTGACCGATCTGATAGAATTATTCCTCAGAGGGAATGTGGTGAATGTTGTCCCAGACTCACTAGCAAACCTGAAAGAACTTCAGTCACTTGATATTTCACAATGCCATCTTACTACATTCCCTGTCGTAGTAACAAATCTGAATGCACTGAAAGGTTTATTGCTTTCAGGTAATTCTGTGAGATTTATACCAGATTCAGTGGCAGAGCTGAAACGGCTTGAGGTACTGGACGCCGCAACATGTGGTCTTTTGCAAAATATTGAAGCTCTGTCAAAGTTGCCCTCACTGAGACACGTAAATCTCAGCAAGAATTGGTTGTTGCTTTCATCATCATTGGAGCAACTCAGTTACTTAAAGACACTGCGTCTTTCTGCATGTGGCATAAATCAATTGCCTGATTTCATATGTCAGTTTTCTAAGTTGGAAAGATTAGATCTTGGTAACAACAGGCGTTTGGCATCATTACCTAGAACATTAACAGGACTTAGCGCACTCCTATTCTTAAACTTGAAAGGGTGCGGCTTCACAGAACTTCCTGATGTACTTCTTCATATGAGCCCCTTTCTTGTGGTGGAACTGTCGGACAATCCGATTTTGCGCCTTGGTGAAGAAGTGGTGAAGCGTTGGTGCACATACCCAAATATTATGAAAGACAAGCGCTTTTTAAATATCAGGTGTGATCTACAGAATTTAGAAGAGCCACCCTTTACTATAATTGAGCAAGGTCCAGAGGCATGTTACGAATACTACTGCTCGATGAAGTTAACCTCAAAGCAGAACTGTAGATTCGTTAACGTGCAAGTTCTTGGTGAGACGGGTACTGGGAAAACAAGTCTTATCCAAACCATGAAAAATGAGCGTCCAACCCTTGTGGGCTCTTCTGAATCTGATTCTGATTCAGTCGGCACTGTGAAATTAATGGCTGACGACGTCCTGATGCAAATATATGATTATGCCGCCGATGCTATCTATGACTTGGCGTATCATATGTTTATCAAGTCCACAACACAAGTAGTTGTGTTGGCTGTTGATCTTCCAGAATACAGGAAAGATAAACATGATACCGTCGTGACCAGATGGCTCTCAAGCATTTTCACCACGAGTGTAGATTGTAGTGTAATAGTCGCTGGCACGCGAGCTGATCTCTGCACAGACGATGAGATCATGGGGAAGAAAGCACTGATTGAAAGTGAGATAAAAGCATGGGTGGAAGCGGAACGTAAGTTCATTCTGCGGCTTCCAGATACAGAGAGAAATTTAGTGGTTAATTCGAAACGAGTAACCAGAACGAAATTCATAGTCACAAGCTCGGCGAAGATTAATGGGGTTAAAAAACTGGTGACATGCCTATTTGAAAGGGCTAAAGAAAAGAAAGTTGTGCTTCCAAAACATTGGAGAAATATGTACAGAAGCTTCTATAAAATCAGTGATGAAGGTCAAGTTGCTCCTGTTCCCGTACCCAATGCTCAAAGCAAGATAACACAATTTTTCACACTGAGAGAGGCTGATGCCACATTCATGAAGTCTTTGTCTCGCTTGACCAAATGGATCTCGTTTTACATTAAAAAGGACTTCCGTCAGTGCTTGCAATTCTTCAATAACATAGGAATGCTCCTGTGGTACAAAGACGACAAGCAGTTGCAAGACATAGTCTTTCACAACGTCTCATTCCTTATCTTCGCACTGCAGTGTCTATTCCAGCCTGACATCCAAACAGAACTCAAATTTGATCCAGAAACTGCTGGACAAAGAGAAACTGACTTTAATGCTGATGTGGCCACATTCACAGAAACCGGACTTCTCACGGATGAACTCTTGCAGATTATTTGGGCACCGTTGGAACTGAGCGCGGCAACACGAAAGATCCTGAAACATTTTCTAATCAATCTGGAGTTATGTTACATCGACCGTCAGGCAGAAAATGACGAAGTCAGTTCCAAAGATGACATCATCAGTCTTTCGGTGAGATTCCCATGGTTTGTCAGCATGGATGACGAGGAAGGTCTGGTAGCAAGAGAATGGCCAGAAGCCATCCCACCATTGCATGTACAGTTTTCCCTTATTTACCGCTTCTTCCATCGAGTCCCTCCTGCCATATATGAGAGATTCTGTGTTCGAATACAGAAACATCTTGCAACCCAAGGGCATGTCAGACATGATTTTAGAAACACTGTGTACATTGTACAAGATAATGTCCAAGTTCTCATTCTCAAAGATGCTCAACCGTCAGTTCAGATTCACCTCAGATGTTTAGTTCAGCATCTGTCAAAACTTCAGCCACTCCTGTCGGCACTGTATCAGGATTTCGAGGAATTGTGTGCCGAGTTACCAGGCTTAGTGCTGGATGGGTACCTTCCATGCCCACACTGCCTTCTTAAAAAGGCAGAATTCCCAACACGAAGATCAACAAAGCTGATGAAAGACCAGCCCAACGTTGGCAGCGTGACGTGCGAAGGTGACAGTATCCCAGCAGCCTTGATCTACCCATCCTTACTAGGTGAGGCTAAAGTTTTATTTGATCAAAAAAGCCAATAATGGGAAGAAATAAAAACAAAACTGTTGTAATGAAGTGACTTGCAAGTTACAAAAAAAACCAAAAAGAGTACATTACACGCAGAATATAATTTACCGTCACACAGGCTCAAAGGAAAAAGAAAACCACTTGAAGGAGACGGAAGAATATTGCAATAAGATCAACTCACTTGTACCAGAGGGTAAATAATTTATTGGATTGACTTTACAAAACCATACAAAGTGCTCTAAACTGAAATTACAGTACTTTAAACCAACTTCTTCAAAATGTAATTAGATCTATTAAAACTAACTTTGAATAAGTATGGCATTCAATGTTCATTTTTGCACATCTTCAATCAATTTTATTGATGAAATAGCTTCATTTACAATCTCGAAACATATTTGCAGAACTGATTTTGGAAGTGTCGAAACATATTACGGACGGAATGGAGCTGGCTTCCCTCGGTGAAGAGCTGGGCGTAGAATACGACACAGTATGTAGTAAATTGCGCGACTGCCACGATAACATTGATAAAGCTGGTTACCGAGTCCTCTGTGTGTGGCGGGAGGAAGGAATCAAACAACGGAAGAGTGAAGCTGAAATGAAAGAAAGACTCAGAAATGCACTGCGTTCTGAAGGTGTGGATAAGAAAGATGTTGTAGCAAAATTGAAACATCACTTTCAATAGACAGACATGGAAAGTAAAGTGTCATGTCTTATTTAGATTTATTTTGAGGTACTCATAAGCGAATCGAAATCTACCAACTATCTACAAAAACACTTTTCATGTAAATAGTTTTCGAATGCTCACCTACCATATTTTGAAAAAGCATTTGATTTGCTTGTAAACATCCTAACGTATATCTGTAACACTGGAGAACGGATTCAGTAACGGATCCAGAGACAGGAAATTCAAGTGATTTAGACCAATCACTCGAATTCCGTCATGACCATAACGCGGTAAGAGCCCTTGAGCACCTTCTGGATTAACTACTAAACTTTTATGCATTTATTTCTTCAGTCAACAATGTCGCTAATGCATGCATTTGTATGCTTGTAGAGTTGAATACGACTCATTGCACAATTTAGCTTGTGAAAATATTGCTCACATTCAGCATTGTTGAGAGAACGCAAAAACTAGGTGTGTGTATTATTCAATCACATTAAATGATCTTTGTCATTGTCGTTTTTACCGCATAGCGATGTTTGTAATACCATTGCCAAAACGATGTGGAACATTTTCAGTGGCGGATCAGGGATTCCACGTAAAAAAATTAGTCTATATTGGCACCCCCGGATCCGCCACTGATTTTGATAATAACTAGTTCACTGTATGATAATATTAAAAACAATATTTTAAAGACATTTACGCACGAACTGTAAATAAACGGTTTTGAATTTAAAATTGAAATGATGTGTCGATTCCCTTTTATCTCGCAAAAGTTCAGGCAGGCCCTGTAGTTACACGAAACAATATATTTCAGTTGTAATGATAACAAAGTTTCTAACGATTCAAGCTACCGCTTCTTATCGCCGACGAATTGATTGTGAAGCCTAGAATAAATTGCTTTTCTATTAACTGAAAAAAAATTTGTGTCATGTGAACTTTGTGAATAAGTGTCACAAGTGATGTTTTTTTACGTCAAGGAGTTTTCATCGCCCTTCATCCTTCGTCACTCAAGCGCAACACATACTAAAGCTTTTGTGTAGACTCGCCATTGCAGTCAGCTGTCAAATTTTGATGCACAGTTTTGAGCAAATTTATGAATTAGATGCAAACGTATCTAAAAATGTCAAAAAGAAACCACGTTTTTGCATCGTTTGCAATCAGTGCGGATATAACCTTGTGATACCTTCTTGAAATTTTGTGTCTGCTGTTGTATGCTCTGTTTCGGGTCAATGAATTTACAGAAAACAACTACAACTGGTACCTTTGTGACCACATAAACTAAAGATGCCCTAAATTCGGAAGGTTTATCCACCCCTAGAACAAGTGCAAGAAAGGCTTATATAAGGTCATGACCTACTGAGAAAGCCCCTCCGGAGATAAACTTACTGAAAAGCTATATAAGGCATTTCAACATCTATGTCCTAATAAAGACTGACTTCTATTTTTTTGCACATAGAGAGGCAATACTGTAGCAGAGTTCTACTTATTTCTAGTAAAAAGTGGAATTTAAAGATGTGACGTTAAGCTTGCAAGATTTGGAGATTACCTGGTATTTCCAAAAAGGGTTAAGAAATCTCCAAGCATGCCTGCACAGAACATGAAATCCGACTTTGGAAGCAAAATTTTACACATATATGGGTTAATTATTGAAGCATTTTAAGAACTATCGAATTATTTCAGTGAAGTGGACCTGAGCTTTGCTGGAGGAAAATCCAACAGTAGTTTTTACTTTTGATATCTTCTCCACCACCTAAACCAGACGAGATGTCGCTGAATATCATAGAAGTTGCTAAGCAGTTATGTGCAAGTATCGCAAGCAAAGCGGAATCAGAAGCTGAGGGGATCATGGATGACAAGATACTCATGCTGAAGCTCATCTGCTGCACTCGATGTCCAAGAGAAGATGATAAGTAATACATGCTTTTTAATTAGAGACTATATGTAGATTTAAAATAAATTATGTAATGTTTTATGAAGTGAGAATATTTTGACGTTTGGTCAGACCTAAACACGCATAGTTTTCACAACCAAGAGATAGTTTGCGCAATAGAAAGATACAACTGACATTAATGAACTTTGCCCAAAAACTGATGCTATCAGAAAAGAGATACATAACTCTTACTTTTGGCTTGACCTGTGATCCAGAGACTTTGTTGGTGTGTGTGTGTGTGTGTGTGAGTGTGCGTGCGTGCGTGTGCGTGTGTGTGGTATTTTACTTTTTTACTTCTGTGGTTCTGACACTTTCTCTGTTTTAGATGCAGGTACAGCTGGACCCCGGTTCACTGCGCTGCAAACTACGGAAACCTCTCCGTGCTGGAGTACATGCTGCGGGACCAGCACGGGATTCCTGTCAACATCAAGGTGCCTGTAATTTGATACAAAAGATAGTTTCATTAGATAATTTTTCGCCACAAACGAACTAGCGATAGAGTTTATCTTGGCGATTCTTGAGTGCCAGCGAATTTTTTTTCTGCAACCCTCCTAATTTTGCAGAGTAGTGGTGCACAGTTCCTAATCTGGCAAAAGTTGTAAAGCATGCGAAAATTAATGAAAAATACAGCTAAAAGAAGAAGGCTTCCATCTGTGGGGAAACTCTTTCTGATACACTGATTCAAGTTGAATTACAATACAAAGTTAAAAGTACAATAAAGAATAATGTACCACTGTATTATTTTTTCAGGACGATCTACGTAGAACTCCGCTGTATTACGCAGCAGCCAATGGACACATTGAGGTGTTGAAGTTTCTGTTGGGGTCCGGGGCGCGGAAGAATGCAGTGGACAGGGACGGGTGGACAGCAGTGCACGCTGCAGCCAGATACGGACACGTCGAGACACTCAGGTCAGTGAGAAATAGTACTGCCCATACTGGCGTGTCAATTGTTTAGAACCCTGTAATTTGATACATTTTTACAATACTTTTTTTGTTCCACTCCTCTACTTTTTACGAAATCTCTGGAAATTAATTAAGAAATCTGCGCTTTTTATTTTCTGTAATCTACTGCTCCACGATTCAATGATTTTAGTTTAGTGACTTCGGGGCAGCGCTTTTCGCTTTCTCAAGATTATGTAGTTTGACAAGGAGTTTTCCCGTACAGGCTCCTTGAAATTGACAAGGTTGTTGGTTTTATTGAATCATTCAACAACTCAACTTACTCATTCATTCATTTGAGAGAGAATATTCAAAGGCGATTGATGTCTTGGTTCTTTCAGACTCCTTGTTAAAAGTGGCGCCCTGTTGACGTCCAGAGACAAGCAAGGGTGGGCGCCGTTTCACAAGGCGGTGTGGGGAGGAGACGTCTGCATACTACATCTACTGTTAGAAATGGGTGCCGAGGTGGACTGCAGGTCGCACGCGGGTACTACAGCTCTCCACCTGGCTGCGTCTAAGAACGACACCAGACTCATGAATCTACTACTCAACAACAATGCCAGCCCCAACGCCGAAAACAGCATCGGACAAACGCCATTGTTTCTCGGCGCTTATTACGGATGCACCACGGCGGTTACTACACTGCTTGCTGGAGGCGCAACCTTAGACCATGCGACCAATGCTGGCTGGACACCCCTACATGCCGTGTCGGAGACTGGTAACCTGGCAATGGCACAGCTACTGATGTCGAGGAATGCCAATGAAAAGGCGTGCAACTCGGAAGGCTGGACACCGCTTCACCTGGCCGCTTACAACGGGCATCTGGACATGGTGAAATGGTACCTTGAGTTAGGAGTTGACTCGATGGCAGTGACAGGCCACGGTTCCACCTGCCTTCACCTCGCAGCACAACAAGGCCACCTGAAGCTGGTGCAACTATTTGTTGAGCGAACAACAGACGTTAATGCAAAGAACGATGAAGGCCGAACAGCGCTGTACCTCGCAGTGCTCGGAAACCACGAGGAAGTCGTCAAATTTTTGATTCAAAACGGTGCGATCGTCAAAGACGTTGAAAAGAACGGCTGGTCTCCGTTACATGTCGCTTCCGCTAAAGGTTTTACTAATTTAACGAGGTATTTAATTTCGAAAGGGGCCAATATTTTCCACTATATTTCATTCTGGAACAGATTACCAATAACGCAAACCCAACCCCCGGCCCAATCCAATGCCCAGGCAAACTGGAATAAAATCAGGCGATCTTTGAGAAAAACATCTAAGCAAGGCCATGCTTAAAGCCTTTGAAGTTTTACATTCAATGCCGTTGTAAGAAATCGAAAATTGGTGAAAATTGCTGGGAACATGTAAGATGCGATAATTTCACGCGAGTTACTGAAGAAGGTTTGAGAAACCGAATATTCGTGTAGAATCGGGTGTCGATCTGTAAGTATTATAATAAGAGCGGCTGTACTCAATTGAATTTGTCATCTTTGATTGGGAAGTACCTGCTAGTAGGGGAAACACTGTCGTAGAAAGCCGGTGTACTATTTTTGGAAACCTCATGCAATTAGTCCCCTTCCCTCAATCATGTTACATGAATGTCATGGAATTTTAAAGGATTTTTACCATTTTTATGAGACTTAACAGGATTGTTCTGAAACCCCAGAAAAATCCTGTAAAAGCCCACGAAATGGTGAAACTCTCATGAAAACCTGAGGGAGGGGACTAACTAGCTAACTGTCATGGTGGTGGCGACTTTTGAAAATGATAAACTAGTCTAATGTCTAATCAACATTTAACTTATAATAGTCTACGCACAGAATATTAACTCTGTTAATTGCATCTGTCAAAAAGCAGGTTGTTGATATCTGCATTATGGGTATAAGCATTACCAGTGGTGGATCCAGGTTTTCCCAGACGGGAGCACCAACCCTAAAGGGGGGACGCCAACCCGTTATTTGGTAAATTTTTCTCGAAAACTACATGAAAATGAAAACATTTTTGGCCGAGAGGGAGGACGCGGCGTGACTAGTGACTCCCTTGGATCCGCCACTGATTACATAATCGTTTTGATTTGTTTAAATGTTTTGCTGAGAAACAAAACTAAATGATTGAAAAAACATTTTACGTGCCTTCTCCACGTTGATAAAAATCCGTGACAGCATTGTAAATGTTCTGAGAACCTAGGCTATTCACGACACTAGTGTGAGACTTCTGCGGCAATTATGTTAGGTCCACTTTTATTCAAATATTTTCATTTGACATTCATCCACTTGATTGTACTAACCATCAAATCTGATAATACTTAGAAAAATGATAAATTGCAACAAGGACAGGTGAGGATTTACTGGCAAGGATTATTGTAACTGCAGTAATATTATCGATTGCACTTTGCATTCAAATTATTAGAAATTAAAACTGTTGTCCCTACTAACAAAACTCCAATAGAAGACAGTTTATGTATCTTTTGAACCTGTGTGAAGTTTCAGTTAAAGGTTCTTGAAAACTGTCGGACTGTGGAAAGTTGGTCTTACTGCTAGACTTGCCACAGTCCGACAAAAACTGAGATTCAAAACACAAAAGGAAACTATCGTGATATATTCTAAATACTCATTTCCGCAAAGTTGTCAACGTTTAAAAATAAATCATTTGAATTAAAATTTGATTATTTTTTCACGATTTGTTCACAAATCTTTGTAACCAAATGAAAAACATTTCGTTGTTAATCTCAGGCCTCAGAAATTATGAAGGTTTAAGACTGTCACATACGTGCTTCCAAGTACGGATGGCAAACAACACATCAGTTTGGAGCCAGACGATAATGTCGATGTGCATTAAATCGGAATATTGTTTTCCCCACAGAATTCAGTGAACATGACAAAATTAGTATGATCATAGCCTGGATTTAAAGACTAAAGGCCTGTTCACACCGAACGAGAGACAAAGCGAAAATTGTCTTTGATATTTGTCACTCATACCTTGATCACTTTCACTTTCGCTTGGTGTGAATGGTGTGGGCTCTTTGTTCCCTAAAAAGTAGATTTACTGAAAATACGTACTTGATCAAACAAAGTGCTGTGCTTGCGGCACGGACGGTCGTGGGTTTGAGCCCTGAACCTCAACCAATGCTTGCGGACACGTTCGCAGGTACGTGGATCAAAAAGGCTTGGCTGCCATGCTGACCTCTATACAGTCGGCAGGTGTCAATCTGAGGACTAGCGCGCAGGCAAGAAAGCGTGCAAGCGAGACATCCACCCTGGCTTTGAAACCCAGGGCAGACGTCACCAGAAGTCCAAAATAGGGGTATCAGTGACCCCACGAAAGGGACTTAAAAAAAAACAACTTTGACTGTTGATAATTTTCATGACCTGAGAATAACGATTTGTTCACCCAAATACTTTGATTCCTGACAGAATTAAGTCATGACTATAACCGAAGTCAAATCATGACACCTGTTGTGTTATCCAATGATTTGGTAAATAAAAAGCTACTCCATCTAAAGCAAACTAGGCGAGTATATTTTCATCTGCGGCTGTCAAGAAACCCTCTGTGTTTCCAGGAATCTTATCTCTCATTACAGATGTTGTATTTCTCCCCATCTGTACACAAGCAGATTGGCAATAAAATCTATTTAAGTATCGCATCACCCGCAGACAGCTACCGTGGGTTATGAAAGAAAAACAAACCCATGGTGATTTCTTCGTGTGCCTCGGTGTACAGAAATTAGGTTGTGTAACAGTGAACAAGATTTTGGTTTTCAAGGAATACAAAGTTACATTGTTCTTGAACACAAAATAATCAAAAGCCTAATCTGATGAAGATTTGTACTGAACACTTAACAGATCCACGCTTACAATTCCCATGGAAAAAGGGAATGGCCTGTGAACAAAAATAAGTAGCCCTTTCCTAAAAAATCTGACTTTGGAAATTTGTTTGCCGCCAAATCCGTTTCCAGTAACAAACGTTACTTTGACAGTGTCCGTCAAAAAGATCAAATGTGCAGCCTGTCAACGTTACGGAGAGGGTACTTCAATGTCTCCCACTGCAAGTGCCTCTGTAGTGTAACAGCTCTGCAGCCGTGCAATCATTAGCAAGATATTTTGAGAATTCAAATCCAAGAGGAATTTTTTTTTTTAAATTTTCGGTTGTATTAAATAAATTATCTGAATCAAACTTGAAAAAAATCTCCAATGTATTCAATGGCTTAAACAACTGTTAGTCTCAGGAAATGAAGATGTTGTGGCAATTCTAGTTCTCTGGATTTGCTATGGACAAGAAATAAATAATCCGCAACCTGAAGCCGATTGTACTTTGATCCACCATTCGCCCAATGCTTAAGGAGGCAATAAATGTCGACTGGGTATGTGCGATCAGTGGAAGGGGAACATCATTAAACGCTTGAACGTTGAACAATTTCGATCAGTTCTGTAATTTCTGTGATATCAAACAATTCCCAAGCAGAACATTCAATTGTGGGAGTATGGTTGACGTTCAAGTCAAAGCAGGTTTTCATACAATGCCCTCTGGTGATGGGTTTGACTGTAACGCTGACATTCCCTAGTTTATTAGGATAACAGCCCGTCATATATCCAATGTATGTCTAACCAGATGGTCTTCTGTTAACATTGCAAGGCTATACTGATCACAGTCCCCGTCCTGATTATTCTACACCAGGTGACCATGCTACATCAGTCCTAACCTGGGGATGGGTCACACACCTACTTGGCTGTTGAGTATTTGTTGAGGTGGTTCATGGTCTGGGTGATCAGGTCGGGTGATTTGTGGTCCAGGACGGAGGGAGGGGTGGGTCACCTACCTACTTGGTTGAAAGGGTGGGATCAGATGGCTCACGGTCCAGGAGGGATCAAGTCCAAGGTGGAGCACCCCTCCTTAAGTCCCAACCTGAATGACAGACACCTATGAAAATATTACCTTCCCTCTTACTACCTTGTAACAGCAATTCCTATCACTTAGACCGTACCAATGAAATCCAAGGACATTTCAAAGTCCAATTATAGAAACCAAAGTATTCCACAGTACAATAGAGTATAGAAGACGCAATTGGAAATGCGCAATAAGAGTTACAAAGAAACGAAGTGATACATTGTTTCAACTCTAAGTACAAACAATGACCAATAAAAGGCTTCCCTAAGTACCCATTAAATCGTTGTGATTTTCTGAGCATTAAAGAAACTTTACTAAGGGACTACTTGTTACATACTTATAGCGATAAGATAGGAAGGTGATATGATGTTACTGAGTTGATTTTCCATTAACCTCTCGCTGTTACCTTTTCAAAAATACCAGTTAATCACTAACGAAGCCGTAGATAGTTTATTGTTGTTCCTGGGGTTTTGTATTGCAAACAGGTGGTGAATCTGGTTTACGAGTTGACTTTCACTTTCCTTTGTCGTAAATAAAGAAACAAAGATATAATTGGGAGGATACATCACACAGTGAAACATACCCAGTACAGTATCCGTTTCAAAGGATTTAATCATGAGTAAACAGCAAATATTCCAACATTTTGAGGTGTACAAATAAATTTTTACCCTGAAGAGTTGTTTCAATTGTTCATTTACCGAAGGACCAATAGGTCCTGAGGTGAATAAACAAGAAACAATTCTTCAGCGTAAAAATTATTTGTACACTGAAAAGTGTTGATATATTTGGTTTATTCTATAATTGACTAGAAGGGTAAAATCTTTTTTTTTGGAGGGGTACAAATAGCTTTTACCCCTGGGGAACACAAAATGTAATGCAACACGAATTTAAATGTTTAATCAAATTGCGTATATTGGCTAGAAAAAAGTCTCCTGGCACGGTTTAATGATATTGACATTTCCTCTTTAGTTTGCAGATGGTAACATTAAAAATGTCGGCGACTATTTCAGTTTAACATTGTGAATTTTTCATTGTGATTTTGTAATCCCGGCCTAAACAAATTCAATTTCCTGATCAATCTTACGATCCCAATTTTTTATAAAACTTAAGGTTAAATTATCAGAAATATCATTGCAATGATGAAAACACCTTGGAAAGAGTAAGATTTATGGACATTGAAACGTTTCACTGAGTACATAAGCTGTGCGAAGGATTAGTCTCATAAATCTACCAGTGTTTCTTCTCCTAATACTTCGAGAAACAAGACAAAACTAACTGTGAAAGCTCTGTTTGCGCTGCAAAACAATCTGGGTCTCTGATTAGGCCACATCTTAACAGAAAAGGGCAACAGATATACTTATCAATAGTGAGAAAGTACTGTGTTTGTACTGACTAAGAAACAAACAGTACATCATGTGTCCGCCCCTAACAACGCATCTTTGTTTTGTGAAGAGAAACAGTTAACAAGAAATTCTTCCTGCGTGAAAACGTAAAAAGTATTCCGCCCGCGCTGTATCCTGTCCATGGCGTGTCCTGCTGGTGGGTAGGGGGTGGATACTCTGTTCTGGTCCTTTCCAGCGGGGAAGGGGGTGGGTACCCTGTCCTGGTCCTGCCTGCAAGGGGGGTCCTGGTCCTGGCTGGGAGCAGAAGGGATGCGAGAGGGCGTGGGGGTGGATAACCCCCCCCCCATAACTGACAAACAAAGTGAAAACATTGCCTTTCCTCATACTTCGTACGCGTGCGGTAATTATGTGGGACACAGAAAGTGAAAGCGGGCATCAGGATACGTATATGTTTAGATATCATTAACCACTGCGGTACAATACTGATCACCTGATGAAGATCACAAGTAGGACAGAAGATAACTCCGCAGTAACGACTATTTCTGCACTTTGAGGTTCTAATTTTTAATTGCAGGAAATGATAAAAAGAGGACGACTGTGTTTGCTATGAATTTAAATTTATTGGAGGCATGGTATTTTATTGGAGTTGTTCAAATGAAACACGGGCGTTCTTGGTGAGGCTGAAATGCCCAAACTTCTATAATGTCCGCATGTGTTTCATCATTGAGTCGCTGTCCACTGTTGACAAAGCATATTACACAAACAATAACAACAAGAGATGTCCATCAAATAGTTTCAACCAAAACCCAAATGATGCGAATAATATAAAACGAAGATTAAGCAGAGGAACTTGTGTCTCAGGCTTATTTTCTGTGAAAATTATTACCCCAAGGCTATTTTCACAAGACACTGGAACTCAAACATTGTTAGCGTTAGTAGGTTTCTTAAATCTCACAGCAACTTTCTTCAAAAACCTGTCATCATCTGTATAATGATATCCCACAGCAGTGATTCACCACTCATGTTCCAGCACCAGGTTCTTATTTTTAGGCTGTTTACCAGATTTCTTTGCAAAAGAAAACTTCGAAGAATCCACAAATATAACTGCATAAAAGAAACCACTTTGAAGACAAACGTATCTGAGCAGTAAAGTTAAGCAGATGTTAATGGGTCAGAGAAAAAAAGATGATTTTCATAGGTATCTGACTGTTGAGTTGCTCTACCGACGGATCACCTGTTGATATCAGATAAAGAAAAGAAGATGATCTTGGCAGACATTGACAAATTAAAACAAGCTGATTGTGTTCCAGGCGCAAACACGCGAACAGTATGTTCGTGATACAAAATGGTGGCACACTGGTCCGAGACAAGAGACAGCGACACTTGCTGACTACAAATATTTAGGATGAGGCGAGTTACATTATCAGAGCAACAGCAACTCCACAGGGTCACCATAGCAAATAGCATACTTCCAGAGCATGATTTTCAACCAGCAGTTAATCAAAAATACTCTTGGTACACTAAGGCGATCTCCTTCCTCTCTTCTTTGATCAGGTTACCGTAGGGGTTGTTGTTGTAGTAATATGTAAATCAGTCAATCAAGCATTGCTCTTCAGTGGGAGGTTAAGTATCAACCTGGAGATGAAACGAAAACAAAGCTGAAACACTTCTCGCCAGTGATAGCCCTGAGAAGTCACTTCTGCCTGATGTACACTGGGCATTTCCTTTTCAGTACCTAAATTCTACGTTTGAAGCCAAGTGGTCATAAAGGCTGCAGTTCTGGCTTTGTCCTTGAGGATTTCCTCATCCGTTTTTGTGGTGAATATTATCCGCGGGATATAGTTTTGTTGTAAAAATACCCAAAACGTCCGTTATATTGTGCACGAGAATTTGGTACTAGTTTTATGTACTCACGAAATTCATGAAAACATTGACCTAATGAAAGGTAAGAAAGTTCCTTAATATTGAAAAGTGCAAATGGCGGAAAAACAAAAAATTTTTCATACTCCTTTCTACTTTTAAACTCAATTTAGTAAAATAAATAAACACTGGGTTATTACAAGGCGCCATTAAGCTGGTATGCATTGCGGAAAAACCTGGCAACATCAGTTAGTAATCTATAACTATACTCCAGGGTCATTGCAACAGGCCCACAGAACAACAACCTCTCTCACCATGGTTACAATTTGTTGACAGTTGGTTTACCATGTAACGTGTAACGGGGCTACGGAATCAGAAATAGAAATAAGTTCTGGATATTATATGGTTCAGTTGAGGGATGAAATCGTCTTTCCAATCTTCACAAATATCTAGATCTAAACAGATCTTTTCGTGAATTTTCGTCTGTTAAAGACAGTGATTACATACAAGATCTTGCTGATAAGCAAGTCGCTTTGAAGAAAAGAACAGGAAATCTAAGGTGTTTCTGCCAGTTGATAAAACGCATTAAAATCATGTAAAGTGAATCATGAAAAATCCAACGGTAATACAAACGTTTCGTAAGTTTAGTTCAGATAGAAATATGTAATAATTTACACTTCAACAATAGTTAATTAAAAACAAAGACAAAAAATGGAATGGTCGATACAGGTTTTTCATATCAATGTCTGGTTAAACATTAACCACGTTAATTACTCCTCTAAAAAGGATATCTTTGTTTTAAATGCAAATAAAATGTGTAAATATGACCAAATAATGAAGTGTATATCTTTTAAGTTTTCTGTACTACTCTCCTGATTTTATTTTGTCCAAAAACTTGTCAAGATGTGACACCCACTTCATTTTTATATTTGAGTTTTTGGACCATATTGAATTCTGTAAAGTAGTACTATATATTTTGAAAGTAGATTGGAATACAGTGTACATTCTGCACATTTTAATTTTTCTTTGAAGTGAAAATGTGATAGAATGAAGAAGATACAGCAGAATATATAAATTGATACGGAAAAACTGTATCGGGTGAGTAGAAAGTATGGAGGTGTTTTAAGAAAACAGGTAGCCAGACCAGTGGCTAGTCTAGGGGCGTGCAAGCGATGCGCCCCCTCTGGGCCAAAATTTCTATATTTTCATGCAGTTTTCGGGGTTGGCGCCCCCTCTAGGAAATCCTAGATCCGCCACTGCAGACAATAAAATATTTCTCACCTCTTACACTTTTGCATCAGATAAGAATTTGGCCATGCGTATTTTTACATCCGATATGCTACAACACGAGCAGTTCCACAGGAGTCTGAGAAGATCAATAGCAAAGAAGGTCGGAGAACATGCTGAGTCAAATAATTGGTAGCTTAGCTTAATCTGATAATCTACCCTCTAATTTATCCTCCAAATACGGATAATTAGATGAGTAATCTCTATCTGTCTGCAGTCTAACCTTGGGAACCCTGCTGGCTGAGTATAACTCGAGACCCATGATTACCACTGTCCTTATCCGTGGTTGCACGAAAGGTCAGGCCATGTTTTTCTTTCCTAGAATTTAACATCATTAGTAGAATTTCCTGGCATTACTTGAAGGTGTACATAAGTCTGATCAGGAATCTAGGGTTTCTTCTTATTACTTCTGAAGCTTTGCTTCAGAGAGTATTGTTTTGATACGTGCGGCAGACTGACATTTCACCTCCACACCAAAACTTGCAGCATATATGCAAACTTGCAGTATGTGTGCATTTAGCACACACAGCATGCATATACAGCTGACAGGCAAAGTTTCAGAAGATTTTGTGCCGTTTACGGTCATTTGATTTGAATTACAATCAGCATCATCATTTTCACACAGTCCGTCCTGTCTTCTTGCGATGAAAATTTCTTCTTGATCAATGCAACAATCCTAGTCAAATAAAATAAAATAAAATATATCAGTTTTAAAAATTAAGAACTCTTAACAATCTGTACATCAGATAGAATTGTGTTGTAAAATTAAATTGATTTCCTCTAACTAGATTTCAATTTTTTAACCTGATTGCCATGAGATGTTAATTATCAAAGTCAAAAGGCTGAAGTGCGCCTTCTATTTGAAATGTGTCGCTTGGTGCGGTATTTTGAAATAGCCCTGTTGTAGTTCTAAATGCTCGACTGTGATGTTTGCTCAAGCAGAACGATGTATTATCAATTAATAATATTAGACCTGTAATACCTGCACAGCACTAAGCACTCTAGGTGATGGGTTTAGAACTATTGTAAGTAAATAAAAAATGTGATACACCTTCACAAATGTTGTATGTAAAAATCATGTACATACATTGTGTTTTAAACACCCAAACCCGGTGCAATGTTATTTGCACAGTTTTAACATATCAACATCTTCATATATGCCAAGAACGGGCTTACATTTGCAGGGATCTATCTTAAAACAGATAATTGATCCGAAAGAAAGAAGTACTCATCGTCCAGACGTTAATCGTTTGTGTTGACAAATCAGTGTGGAAGACGGTGGCCATGGCCCTACATCCAGGTGAAGTTGATGTTCTGAAAAGGCTGACGCTGTGTAGACATGTGAATCGACTTCCTCAAAAGATAATTGGCCATGCACGTAAACGTTTAAGTTTCCAAGATTCTAGCAGCTAATTGAAGATAAAAATGCCTTGCTGATGTAAGTCTGTTAATTATTAGGTTTATGTAGTGTGTAAACGATACAGCTTGTTTATGAATTTGTTATGAATTTTAAACCGTTGATTTTTAATACATCTTTCTGCAATTAGAGGTCTAAAGTCCATGCTGCTATAAATGTTAACTACTTTGTCTTTTATAGACGTTAATTATGTGATCTTACAGCCAATTTTTGGTTGACAACTACATTTTGAAAACCAGATAATATTGTCCTTCGAGTATGTCTTTTAGGTAACAGCACAATATTATTTAAAGTAGAATCTCATTTCGTTGAACATTTTCATAGTTTAAAAGCCTATTGTCTCAGCTTGAAGAATTGGCTGTAAGAAATTTAAAATATTTTATAGGGTTGAAAAAAGACATTTCCATTTTGTAATAAAATGTAATAAAAAACATATAGATATGTTGCCTTGTAGCAGTATGAATGTGATCTTGCCAAATTTAATAAACTGATATTAGTCACATTGATTAAGAGAGATGGGTACCATTGTGGAACAGTACGTTCAACTTGTTTTAATTTCAGAAATATCTTTGTGATTGTCACTGCCAACTGAATATTTTTGAGACATATGTTCTTGGACAAGCAGTTTTTGAAATCGATATCTGTTTTCATGGTGGAAAATAAGCCGATTTGGAATATTTAAAACTGATTTGTAATGATACCTATTTCCCAAACAGATTGGAAGGAACTGTGGTACATTGTTGAAAACATTTTATACTGTAAATTTTGCTGACCTTAGAAGTGAAAATATCATGAATAATTGAATTGTTTGAAACAAGCAGGAAGTTGTGATAAATGAACTATGTTGGAACTAAATCATGGATTGTACCATGCAAAGGGCCCACAAAAAGGCAGGCTACACATGTTTATGCAATGCTTTGGATAATTGCTCTTATTAGTTCATAATTGCTTGCTGTATTGTTTAAGCTGCATGTGCATTTATTTACTTACGAAAAAGGATTTTACACACACTTTTAATTTATAAAATTTTCTATTTCATGGGGGTTTAAGGAAGTACTAGCATAGTACGAAGTAACTATTTCTTCCAGTTACTATTTTATACACGACGTTACATTACTTGCACTGTAAACTGTAAGATGACCATAAATTTTACGCATGCTCTTGGCCATGCAGCTGATGGGATTAAAACTTTTGCTTATAGCAGGTCGCAACCTTGTGGTAAGGAGACCAGGTGCTGCTATCACAAGGGCGTTGTTTCTCTTATCCATCCGCTGGTAGAGATTTTGCAACATTTGTCGTTGAACCAACTATGTTTCAGTTTTGCCGTTGCAAATCAGTTGTTGTCATTAGTTGATGAAGTTGTATATTTATAGGTATTGATTTTCAAGTTTAAAACTAGGAACCTATACATACAAGCTTTACCACACACTGTAGCCATTATTTATCACAAGAACTACCACATATCCAACAGCACAGATAAATAACTGTTACGTACCTTCTCAACAGCGAAGCGACTTCTGGTCACTGTGGTCTCTGTGCAGTAGTACGGTTGTTTGTTTGCTTGTGGCACTTAAATTTTTTTTTGTGATTTTAAAAATTTCATCAGATTTCAAAAACTCCAAAACCAAAATGTGTTTCAGACCATTCTGGGCATTTTGTCCGTAATCAGTTCATCTATCTTAGCAACTACGTAACTATCTGTCGACCTATCTCTATCTATCTATTCATCTGTATCTGCTAGCTACCATCCATTTGGCTGGCTATTGAGCTATCTGTCTAGGTATCCATCTGGCTAGGTAGCTATCAACTAGCTACCTATTTAGCTAGCTAGCTATGTACTTATCTATTTACCTTTCCGACCTCTGCCTCGACAGCTAAATAATAGAATGAAGCAGCCAAGGTCTTGGCAACATGTCTATCGAATGGCACACCAATTGGAGAAATATTAGATTCTCATTGTTGCAATGTTAGATTTCTCCAATGGAGAAAATTCATCGATTTTTGTTTGACACAATGCTAAATTTCTCCAATGTAAAAAATGAGTACTTTCCTATTGACACAATGTTAATTTTCACCAATGGAGAAAATCCAGATTTTCCATTGACACAGTGCTAAATTTCTCCAATGAAGAAAAATGAGTAATTTCGCAATGAAGAAAAATGAGTAATTTCACAATGAACACAATGTTAATTTTCTCCAATGGAGAAAAATCCATGGTTTCCATTTACACAATGCTAAATTTCACCAATGGAGAAAAATGAGTTCTCCAATGAAGAAAAATCAGTGATTTTGCATTGACACAATGCTGAATTTCTCCAACAGAGAAAAATGAGTAATTTCACAATGAATACAATGTTAATTTTCCCCAATGGAGAAAATTCACTGATTTCCCATTGACACAATGTTTAATTTCTCCAAAGGAGAAACATCAATGGTTTTCCATTGACACAATGCTAAATTTCAGCAATGGAGAATAATCATTGATTTGCCATAGACACAATGTTAAATTTCTCCAATGGAGAAAAGTTTGTAGTTTCACATAGAAACAATGTTAAATTTCTCCAATGGAGAAAAATCAATGATTTTGATTGATTTCCAATATATAATGCTAATTTACCCATTTTTAGGTGGTTTAAGTTTACACTTAAACCACCTTATAGGATCACGGATGGCAACTTCTTTTTGACAATTTGGGACACTTCCCATTGGAATTCTTTTGTCAAATTTGGACTCAAGACAGCTTATGACATCTCCTAGGACC